>JALIZH010006245.1:0-28450 GCA_030522465.1 Rhipicephalus appendiculatus | reverse complement strand
TGTGAACTCTTTTCAACCATTCTGCTCTTGAGTAGGCGTTTAGGGATTTTCGGATGGGATAGGAAACTCTCTCCAAGAAACGATAGCATGCAATCTCCAGCTCTCGTGAGAGAGGAATGCAACTTAAGGTGAATAATAAAAAAAAAAAGTGCATCGATGATTCAATCGTATATTAAGCGGTGGCAGTTTGTTTTCTGCACTTGTTTTTTTGTAGCGAGATTATGAAAAACTGTTTCTGTGATCAGCGGCATCAAGTACAATTGTAAATAAAGGATATGTACGAGTGGGCACAATGCCACACTTTGTCTGTTGCCGTTGTGTGTTAAGTATGAGGTTGATTAAATTTCCTTCTTGTTTTGTTTTTCTACACACTTGAGTTTTCTTGTACCCGGTTGTCATCCACTGGACAATTAAACGAATAGAAATGTTGCAACCTCTGCTCTGTCTGTGGTTTTTGTTGTTGTTGTTTGCAGCTATAATGGAGTTCAGTATAAATGGCCTTGTGGCAAAACTGCTGACTCATTTGTGCTCATATTTTTATGCAGAAGGGGCACTTTGCGGTGCACTTCACTTACTGTACCGTGTGTTAATGCAGTAATTGTATGTTGCATTTGTATAATGAGTAAGTACACATGCTTGTTAGCAGTGCAACGAGTTTCTCGGTGCCCCACTGCTAAACTCGGCAACAGCTTGCTGCATTCATTTCTGCAAAGCGATGTGCACTTGAAAGCCGTGTCGTATAACACAGCAGCGGAGGATAGGCAAAAGACTGCATGATGGGATTTAGTGCTTGCCTATTAAAAGCGCGCAGTATGCAAAGAACAGCGCTGCGCAACACGCGCAGCTGAGCTGACAGAGAAACATGCTGGTTGTGAAAAGGTTGTCGCTGGCGTGTTCGAACGGTGGCCACTATCTCGCCTTTGCTCTTTTCTGATGCTTATATTGATCCACAGGTCTATGCAGTTGCCTAAAAGCGAAAGGCCTTACGCGGCACATCGTGGCATTGGCGAGTTCAGGGCAGCAGTTAACTTTCATGTGACGAAACGTTATCGCGGTTATTGGTCATTGCTTCGTGCATTCCAAGGTGTCGTTTGGATAGGCAATGATAACTGTAGACAACAGCGTCGGAAATGTTACCGTGCGAAAGCTGACCACGGCTTCGTGCTCCCACCTATTTTTCAGTGGCATGAGTACCAAGAGGCACTCTTTGCTCTCTTCCAGACCGCCCAGTCAAGTGTTGGCACAAGTCAGGAAAATTTTATTTAAAAAAAAATGGAATGGCGGGTTAGGCGAGGTTTAAAAATGATAGTGGGCATTAACATAAGCTATTAATTGTGACTGGCAAAGCCAAGCCACCTAAACTGACCATGGCCACTTACAAAGTTCACAAGTACTTTACAAAGACTGTACACTCATCACACCGCCGTGCGCGCCAGTCCAGGTGGCCGTGACTCATCCCTCGTCATGATGCCTTGAATGCTCGGCCCTCAGTAATGTGTGTGAGAACCTGAGAAGCGATGCATTTAGCTCGCATCATCTTGGGAAGTCATGCGTGCGGCTTTCAAGAAAATACTGGAAAAGCATGCGGTAGAGAAGAGGTCGGTGCTCGAAGTTGTACGCGACTCCTGTCAGCGCGATAAGCCATCTGAGCGCACTACATGAATTCCTTGAGAAGATGGGCCATGAACATCTTTTTTTTTTTTTTTTCGGCAGCGGTCTACCGAATAAAACTTACTGGGTGTGTAGGCGCCTTCGAATGCGCACTCGGGAAAGCGCTGGAGCGCGGAACAGACACGATCTGCCAGAAGGTCGCTACATATTCCAGCGACCCAATGTGCCTGTGCATGTGTGCTTCCTCCATCTCTTCAGGCGTTTTTATGACGAAAAAAGTCACAGTTTTCACCGCAAGGGTGAAGCAATGAATGCGATAGCAACAAATTGTAATGTTATACGAAGTGAGGCTGGAAGCTAACTCTTTTGGATCCGATCGCACGCAACTTTAAAAAACGCTCTTTTAAGAGAATACGGCCGCTCCAGGAACACTCTTCACACCACATTCTCTTCGCGTTGAGAGCGCAGCAAGTAGAAGGGTATAGCGGCCGCTGTCGGCTGCCGAGATGGGAGATAAGGCGCGCGTCCGCGACGACCGCGCTCGTAAAATGGAAGGTCGCTCGAGGGAACCCCCCCCCCCCCCCCGCTCGCCTCTTTTCACGCTCGTGAACGACGGGCGGGGTCGGTCGAACAGTTGGGGGGGGATCTTATCGGATGCGCCTGCCGGCTCGTTTGCTCTCCGCTTCAGCCGCGTTCATCGCTCCCGCTCGCGCGCTATTACCCGCTGGTAGAATGAACGATGCGCAGGGGGCTCTTATAAACTTGGACTTCATACGCGACATGACGGCGGCGGCGACGGCGAAAACCCGTCGAGACTGTCCATATAATTGCTATCGCCAGGGCCGTACCCAGGAATTTTTTTCGGGGAGGGTTTGGACGCTGAACGGTAACTTTGGCAACTGGTGGTGGCTGTGAAGGCGTGTAAATGTTTTACTATGACCCGAAAAGTTAAAGCGTGAAAAAAATTTCGGGGGGTGTCAGGACCATAGGTCAGCATTTTAAGGGAGTACTCACTCAAACTCACTCACCACAATTTTTTCAGCCTTTGCACTCACTCACGTTCACACTCACCTCCACTCACACTCATGAGTACTCACTCACGTTCACACTCACGTCCACTCACACTAATGAGTACTCACTCATACTCAACTCACCACGTTCAAATGAGTGTGAGTGAGTGTGAGTTGAGTGCACTCATGAGTGAGTGTGCCGAGCTCCATGGGTCGGCACCTTAAGGGAGTACTCACTCAAACTCACTCACCACAATTTTTTCAGCCTTCGCACTCACTCACGTTCACACTCACGTCCACTCACACTCATGAGTACTCACTCACGTTCACACTCACGTCCACTCACACTCATGAGTACTCACTCACGTTCACACTCACGACCACTCACACTCATGAGTTCTCACTCACGTTCACACTCACGTCCACTCACACGCATGAGTACTCACTCATACTCAACTCACCACGTTCAAATGAGTGTGAGTGAGTGTGAGTTGAGTGCACTCATGAGTGAGTGTGCCGAGCTATGGTCAGGACCCCCCTCAACCCCCCCTTAGTTACGGCCCTGGCTATCGCAATAAAATGACAAGCTCACCTTTGTGGACGCGTCCAAAGGTAACCCACCGCGAAACTGCGTTAGGTTGGACCTCCTGCCTCCTAATCCGGAGTGAAACCAACGCAGGCAGTTTGAGGACTGCTTGTGCATTTTACAAGGGGAAAGGTGCATAAAAGCTTCTTACATCTATCTTTGTTTCTGATCATGGGTGCCTGAGCATCTCTTACAGCCGCTTCATTTCTTTGTCAAAGTGATGTATGTCCTTCACAAACTGTGTGCATGGCAATTTTGAGTACGGAAACACTTTAGGGACCCGGGCTGTCATATGCTGTCATCGTATGCTGTCGTACCTTGGCGTAACGCAGGCAAAACCACGTATAGCATAGCCATCTGTAGCATATTGAGAGGGCACTCGCACCAAGTAGTAGTCTTGCTCTTCTTGATGGTGATGTCAAGTGTGGATCACTTCAGGAGCCCGGGCTGTCGTATGCTGTCGTCACTTGGCGTAGCGCTGGCAAAACCACGTATAAAAATATAAAAACGGGAAGCAAGCGAGGAACAGAAAGAGAAAGTGAACAAATAAAAACCACGCATAAAAATAGATAAAAATAAAAAAAAAGGGAGCAAGCGAGAAATAGAAATAGAGTGACAATAAAAAGGAAGAAAAAAAAAAGACAAGCAAGAGGAAAGAAAGAAAACTGAAGAAGGCTACTCAGCTCCGCACTTCCTTCAGGTTTGGCACCACTATTGCGAAGCAGAGCATAAGGGGCAGAGAAGCTGGGCTGTGAGTTTACGTTTTTTTTCTCTAAAGTAAGATAGATGTAATCGAAAGAGACAAGGCAATAGGCCAACATAACAAAAAAAAGCATTTTTTTTTTTTTTTGTCGAGCCAGGTGGCATACTTGTCACCGCCTCGTTATAAAGGGGATACTCGTAGCATACATCTCTCCATCCGCATGAGCGCGTCGGAAGGAATCTCTCTCTCTCTCTCTCTCTGCTAGGGCGGCGTAGGTAAGCACGCGTTTTCCCTTCCTGTCTGAAGACCCGCCCTTTCATCGGTTGAGCACTCGATGCTGTTGCAGAAAAAGTGACGTGTCATTGTTAACTCAATCGACTGTTTCCATTCCTACATTTCCTTCTCTCTCTTGATCCTCCCTTCTTTTTTTTATATATATATTTTCATAGGCATATAGGTATAAACACAACCAAACATACTCTGCACACTCATTCCTATGAAGATCGTACTGTGGTCGAAACTTCAAATAAACCTTTCCTCTAATTTCGCGCGCGCGCGAAATGTGTGAAACACACACACACACACATGCACACGCACGCACGCGCGCACACACACACACACACACACACACACACACACACGCACACCAGACCTTGGCACCGTGTAGGGTTACCAGGCACAGTAAACAACTAAACTATTTACCATGAAAGGACCCCTAAACAGCCTCGAAGATAAAAAAAAACGAATGCTTTATTCTCTCCCGGCGTTTTCCGTTCTCGCGGCACAATTCGTGACGTCAGCAGTTTGTTCACGTGACGTCAGGATGAAATAAGCTTGTGAATTGTTTCGTACCCTGCTTTACCATGCAGTCGCGTGCCAGTTCTGCCTTGTATTGCATGACTATCGTGTGCGACAGACTGATTTCACTTCGTTTTCTGCGTTTGCGACTGCGCAAGCAGAGATAGCAGCGTGTAGTCGGAAAGCGTGAAATCCTAATTGGTTCAACGCTTAGTGCCGACATTCCACGTGTATTCTGAAGAAATAAGTGGCGAGGAGGAAATAGCGCTTGTAGGGAGGGTAGTGAAGGCGAGAAAGAAACTACTGTCTGGTCTTTGAACTCGGGGTGGTTAGGGGCCCTTTAAGGATTTTCCAGCAGGTAGCTCACAGCGAAAGTATAGTGTAAAGTGACAACAAACCATGCAATGGTGCCACGGTCGCTTTGAACAGAATTCAGCGGCGTTTTTATGGTGGCTCTACTACGTGAGCCGCGCCATTTCAAGGCCCGGGAACTTCCTCTCGCTACGCCGGCGTGCAAGGAGAAACTAGACGTCTCTAGCGAGTGACACTGGAAACGTCCCACGACTCAACCTCATTCGCGCGTACGCGGAAGTCGAGTCGCCGGCGCCTCCTTCACGGGGTACTCAGTGCGACGTCGTCGGGAGCCGTACGGACACCTTTCCGTCGCGTCGCTGCGGTGTCGTCTCTGCCTTGGGCCAGTTCCCACGATGACGGCGACACTTTCTCCTCGACAGGGCACCGCCGTCGTTATCGAAGCGGCTCAAGCAAGATCCAAGGACGCGGGAGAAGGCTCGCGTTGCTGGAAACGGCGTGTGAGATGATCGCGATGCCTTTCGGGCGCGCTCTCTCCCCATGAAGCCGTGAACACTTTGAATGTAACGATAAACGGTAACCTCTACTCACCGAAAATTAAAAAAAGAAAGAGAAAAAGAAACGTGCGGCACAGTTTGAACTGTCGAATAATTACAGACAGGCACACAGGCGTGCGCAGGGTTTTGCGTTAGGGAGGAGACTCTTCGCCCCCAGCGAGTCCAAAAGACAACATGCTTCACAATGGATAAAAAATGATAATGGAGCGATAAGTGCTCCTCAAAATGACCTGCCTTTCCAGGAGTACATGGGAAGTATAAACAGTTCTTGAAATGCAACATTAACATAAAGAACCGTGCGTGGCCAAAACACGGCTCTTTAAGCAACGACGGGACAGGTCGGACTGAGTACAAGTATGGGCCAGACATTGCGCCCCCCCTTAAATGATCAAGGGGAGGGCGCAATCCCTTGACTAACCCCCCCCCCCCCCCCCCACACACACACACGCACACACCCTCCCCGTGAGCACGCCTATGGACATGCAGCCAAAGTGATATATCACGAGTCAGAGAAGACGCTACCCACCGGCACACGAGAGGCTCAACAGGGAACAAGCGGGGAGCTGGAACATACCCGCACGGAACGCTACCGCACACCATGTATCCGAGGGCGTATGCGGGCGGGACTGCAAGTTCTGCCCGCCGGACACGCCATACACCACGTGCCATGTGCTGCAAGAATACCCACACGTACCACCAACATCGCTACCATTAGGCGCTAACAGACCGAACAACGCAGTCTCAGAACAGGAACAGCTAGAAGACTGGTCCATTGGAGGCTCTGCCGCTGACGCAAGACCTTGGAAACCAACTATGGTTGGTGCACAGGGCTCGGGCGGCAGCAGCGCGCCATGGCTGGCTATCTGAACTGAGGAGACCAGCCATTTCCGGGTTCAATCCTGGTCGCACAGTGAAGTTTACGTCTCTCTCTCGCTCTCTCAGTATATTCAGTTCCACAGACATAAAATAGAATCACGAAGAAAAAACCTGAACTGCATCACACACGATTTCAACATACGCTGCAGTCACGTGTATGCAACCTGTGCAAATTATGTTTTTGCCGCATGGTGCTGAATCGTCGAACACCGAATGTCTCAGTCCTGAGCAAACGTTTCGACGAGGAAGACTTGTCTTTGTCTGGAAAGCAAGAAACACTCGTATTGATCCACCACCGGTATATAAACGAATAAGCGTTGCCTTGTCGTAACGTTTTAGCTATGGACGGCATTCCTTCTTCGATCGATCGTATCTGAGCGTCCATTTTACCAAGAAATTTTTCCTCGTTCGGATTTCTGCAATTTACAATTCGTTGACATTTGCACTTCAATTTGCTGCGCACAGTTTTCGAATAAAACCGTCCCCGTACTCTCTTCCCTGCCTTTACACGTTACACGTATGCACTTTCTGTTCAATCGCTGCTCGGCGTTCCTCAGTGCTGCTGAGATCGAAGCCAGCCACAAAAGCGGGTGCTTCCGTCGTTCGCACGGCTGCAGGCAGCGCGCGAATGCTTTGCATGCGAGACGTGAATGTATTGTGTGAACCCCTAATCGGGCCGTGAGAATGCAGTGCCCGCCGTTGCTGGCGGTGCACTATCTTTGTTCATGCTTCATTTTAAATGCGAAGCATTTCTTAGCGAACTTCGGCGACTTTGAGCGTATCTATCTATCTATCTATCTATCTAGCCGCCTACGACTTTGTGCTCTCCTGGCCGTATCGTTAATGGGACTTATACCAAAATTGGTGTGGCATAACATGACTGTATGACAAACATGAATGGCTGGTCATATCATGAAAATCATGAATAACTTGTCATGAAAAGTATGATTTACACGCCATGGCCATAGTGCTCCTGAGGCCGTTTCCTTAACTTGATCTATCTAAAAATTGGTACGATGAGACATTTCTCGATAATCAACATAAATGACTTGTGGTAATATGAAAATCATGACCTGCATGTCATGTACAACATGATTTACATGCCACGCTCATGGCGAGCTGACGGCCGCTTCGCTAGCTTGATATACACCAAATTTGGTATTGCGTGACATGAGTGTATGACGAACATAAATACCAAGTGGGCATATGGAAATCATGACATGTCATGTGCAGCATGACTTGCATGCCACGCTCATGGCACGCTCGCGGCCGTTTCGCTGGTTTGATATACACCAAATTTTGTATTGAGCGACGTGATCGTATGATGAGCATAAATGACAAGTGGTACTATGGAAATCATGACATGTCATGTGCAACATGACTTGCATGCTACGCTCATGACACTCTCGGGGCCGTTTCACTAGCTTGATATACACCAAATTTGGTATTGAACGACGTGACTGTATGACGAGCATAAATGACAAGTGGTAATATGGAAATCATGACATGTCATGTGCAACATGACTTGCATGCCACGCTCATGACACTCTCGGGGCCGTTTCACTAGCTTGATATACACCAAATTTGGTATTGAGTGACGTGATGTATGACGAGCACAAATGACAGGTGGTAATATGGAAATCAGGAAATGTCATGTGCAACATGACTTGCATGCCACGCTGATGTCATTCTCGTGGCCGTTTCGCTAGCTTGATATACGTCAAATCTTTAAGGCATACGCCTTAATTGTCTCATGCTCACGTCCGTCCGTCCCTCCCTCCAGCCGTGCCCTGGCACGGTGCCAGTTGGGCGCCGGGGCGCGCAAACGGACGCCGGTCGCGTCGGACTCTACAGTGCTCGCGCTTTGCTTACGTAGCGTGCTGTGCCCAGCGTCTCTAAATCATGCAAGGAGGGAGACGCGCGCATGACGTTCCATTCTGACCGACCCCGTCTCAGTGGGCACAGGCGTTGGAGGAACGCGCCTCCTACAACGCGCCTTGGAATTGACAAAGTGTCCGTCAATTTAAACGCTGGAACGCGGATGGCGTCTGCACAATGCGCAAAGCGCGAGAATACGAACGCATGCCAAACGGAGGCAGATTGGTGTCGCGTCTCGCTGCGATTCGAGTTAAAAAATTAAGCGAACATAAGTGGCAGGTGGTAACACGAAAATCTTGGCATGCATGTCATCTACAATGCCACGCTCATGGTGCGCTTGCGTCCAGTACGCTAGCTTGGTATACACCAAAATTTGTATTGCGCGACGTGACTGCACGACGAACACAAATGACAGGCCCTAAATGTAACTAATGACATGCATATCACGTACAACATGATTTGCTCCTTGCTGGCTGCTTCGCATTACATCGATTCCCACAGTGGGTGGGATCTGCCGGTTTTTTTCCTTTGGCACTCGCCACAGTATACCCTTTGTTTGGTCTTCAAACGCTCGACGAACACGGCGGTAAAGCAGTAGGGTATAGGGAGGAAGTTGATGGTGTAGTCCCATCAGATTGTGCGCGGAGAGCTAGGAAATTAATGGACAGCAGCCATATAGAAAAAAAGAAAAGCTATAGTGGGTCCCTTTGACGGGGCGGCGTGCGGTTCTAGTATGTTCCGTGCGGCGCGATGGTATATTGATTTGTCTTCTCATTGTTTCTCTAATGCTAATGGAACGTGTACACTGTTTTCGGCGTGCTTTATACAACGTAATGGACTGGCTCTGCAAGTGGTGCGACAGTCGGAGAGATTGTGCCGTAACGTGAAGCAGAAATATGGGCCTGTGTAGAACTCAATGGACCCTTCATCTGTACATCTAGGTGAGGTGCGGATCATCATTGTACTCAGAAGTAACTCTTACGCAAACATGTTCTATCATACTGCGACCTAGGTATGGGGTGTATTTGTAATTCAAAAGAGGCAACTTCAGTGCGTTCCTCATACCTCCAACGGCTGCGTGCACTACGTCGAGCTGGTCGTCTATTTGACATGTGTCGCGTTATTTACGTTTATTGCCGTATATATCAATTAAGATTGAGCCAGGGTTCTTTTTTTTTCTTTCTTTTTTTTTTTTTTTTACTACGCTGGTTTTTTACTGCAAAGTGTGTTGACGGTGATGTGATGCATGACGGTATCTTATTTGGCCCTTTGCGTAGGAAACAAGTTGTTGTGCAGCCCGTGTACCATGTTGCAATAAATCAGTCAGAAGTTAGCGCTCACGTTGCTCATCTTTCCTACTTTTTTTTCGTCCTTTCGCGTTAAGCTACAATATTTTTCTATGGTAAATACACTGTATGAACCAACTATCCCTACAGCAAGTACTTCTGAGGGGGGGGGGGGGGGCAAAAATTTTAGGGCCACCACCTCTCCTCTGGCGCCGCCTCTGGGTCGTATGTTGTTTCTCTATTATACCAGAAATGCATTTATTCGTGTGAAGGTTGTTTTCACGAATTATATCAGAGTTGCAAATTTTGTAATCCCAAACATCTTCCTGCCTTTTTCCTTTTTTTTGGGGGGGGAAGGAAATGAAATGAAAACGATGAAAAAAAAAGTTTTGGTAAACACCTACATGATGATGATAGTGGTTGTTGAAGGAAGAAGGCGCATTTTTCTGTCTCCCAAGTGGGGACATGGCTGAGCACCTAAACACGTACATCTGCAGTTGGATTGCTTACTGACATTGACCGATTATATATCTACCATACACCGAATGCGACGCTAAGCCATAAAGGGCTAGCAGGTCGTCAGACATTTCGCTCGACATTATAGAGAAATCGAGTGATAATTAGCCTCATGCGCAACTTAGCCGATTTCGGGGGGTGACTGGACACGTCGTTCTGCCCCTGAACACGCACAATGATGATGATGATGATAGTAATAATAATAATAATAATAATAATAATAATAATAATAATAATAATAATAATAATAATAATAATAATAATAATAATAATAATAAAAGCCGGCAGATCTCACGCACTGTAGGAATCGATGTAATGCGAAGCAGCCAGGAAGCAAATCATGTTTTACATAATTTGCATGTCACGTTTTACATGTTAGGACCTGCCATTTATGTTCGTCATACAGTCACGTCGCGCAATTCCAATTTTGGTGTATATCAAGCTATCGAACTGGACGCAAGCGCACCATTGGCGTGGCATGTAAATGGCGTTGTAGATGACATGCATGCCAAGATTTTCATGTTACCACCTGCCCCTTATGTTCGTTATACAGTCATGTCACTCAACACGAAATTTGGTGTATATCAAGCTAATGAAACGGCAGCGAGCGCGCCATGAGCGTGGTTACAAGCGTTGAACTTCAACTAAGCGCTTGTGTCGTCCCTTTGTGTGCGTGTTCGTTGTTGACCTGGTGTGCGCTGCCATATGCCGTGAATCGCATGACATATTCAAGCCTCCTTTTCGCGATGTGACTAGGATATATATTTCTAAATCACGTTTAAAAGTCACACGTGTACACGCGCACGCACCCATGCACGCACGCGCACACAACACACACACACACACGCACGCACACACGCACGCACGCACGCGCACACACACACACACACACACGCACACACACACACACACGCACACACACACACACGCACACGCACGCACACACACACGCACGCACACACACACACACACACACACACACACACACACACACACACACACACACACACACACACACACACACACACACACACACACACACACACACACACACACACACAGAGACTGGTATGTCGCGCAACCTGGCGGAAGGGCCTCGAAGCTGGATTATGGAGTCGCACCCTTTACTGTACGCAGTCTGATGCTTTCATGCGCACCATAATTAGTGCTAGAAATTAGAATATGTCTATTACTACCCATCCCCGGCTCTATTCAGTGCTGCTTACGAGGTAAAAGGAGTTACACGCTGAGAAGTGGCGCTGCCTTCGCGTCAACTACTGGAACATGTGCCGCCGCAAACATGTTCCACTGTTCTATCGCACTACAAAGCGTGTGGCTTCCCAGGACAATTGAACACCACCCATTGGAAACACACGGGGACCGTGTGCGTCTCTGGAAGTCACGCGGTTTGTAGTGCGACGCTGTAATTTTACCAGAATGTTCTAGTGGGTCTACGGGGCATATAACCGGGAGTCAGTTTTGGTAACTAGCTTTTTTCGTCAGATATGATTTTTTTGCCCATTTCCCCATTCAGTTACGGCAGGACGCCGTTGTTGCCGCCGAGAGCTTCGAGCCGCGCTCAGATGTCCCCGAATCCTGAGAATGAGCTTTCCTTTACGCCTAAAGAAAACAGGTACTATAAAAATTGGTTGTCGGTCCCTTTTAAAAGATACGAACGCGCGCACCGCGAAAGTAATACGCTTTCCTCCTACGCCATAATTACTGCGATTTAGAGAGCCAGGCGAACGCGACCTGTCGCTCGGCTGTGATCCGGCGGGGTGGTGTAATGATGCCGAGGGGCCTCGACCTGGTGCTCCCAACATCCATTTCTGAATATCGCTTGCTGAACTTCTGTTTCTTCTCTCACTTGCCGGCGTCCATGTGTGTGTGTCACTTCCACAACTTCCCCTTCGCTTACAGGGTAGCTGACATCACAAGGTCGAGTAGAGCTCTCACTCACTCACTCACTCACTCACTCACTCACTCACTCACTCACTCACTCACTCACTCACTCACTCACTCACTCACCACCACTCACTCACTCACTCACTCACTCACTCACTCACTCACTCACTCACTCACTCACTCACTCACTCACCACTCACTCACTCACTCACTCACCACTCACTCACTCACTCACTCTCACTCACTCACTCACTCACTCACTCACTCACTCACTCACTCACTCACTCACTCACTCACTCACTCACTCACTCACTCACTCACTCACTCACTCACTCACTCACTCACTCACTCACTCACTCACTCACCACCACTCACTCACTCACTCACTCACTCACTCACTTCCTGGTAGAAATCACGCAGCCGCACACCGTTAAGATCCCAACCCGTTCTCTGATTGCCCCTAACAACAACGTTCTCCTTTTCCCGACCCCCCTGTATGTATCGCTGCGTTTCGCCCACCTTTCTCTCCTTTATTATTCTTTTGACCTAAGCCTCATGACAGCCTTGCCGCGTATGCGTCAACACGCCCGTCAACACGCGGCAGCAGTGGCACGCACTCGACGCCGAGGTGACCAGCCCTTCTCGAGGGGAACACGCCCGACGACGACCGCGCTTTTTTTTTTTTTTTCAAAAGAAAACTGCACACTCGGTGGAACGAACGGTTAAATGTCGCACGGAGCGCGCAGCCTCGCCTTGTTGTACGAGACGCAGAAATAGACTGACTGCCGTCTCAGACAGAGAGACGGCCATGTCGTTCGCTCGGCATCTCCCATGCATGCGGGCGTCCAAATGAGCAACTGCCGAGCGTCAACGCCTTCGTGGTCATTTAAAAGCAGCCGAGGTCGTGGGGCGTGCAGATTCTGAATATAGAACCAGTGTGGAGAGCCTATTTCAGCGCTTTTCTTTTTTTAATAATCGCGTGTAGCATTTCTTTAGCTATACAATTGGCGGTGTCAACGCACGGCTAAGGACATCCATTGGGACAGTTATTAAAAAAGTTAAATTAATGACCTTTTTAATTAGCGAAGTTCATAGGTCGGCAAAACTTTTGGAGCTCACTCAGACTCACTCATGAAATATATTTTCCGCTTAGGGCTCACTCGGACTCAGACTCACCAAACTTTTCCTGAGCCGGACTCACTCGGACTCACGCTCACGAAAATTTTCTTCAACCGGACTCACTCAGACTCAAACTCACCAAAACATTACTCACCCGGACTCACTCAGACTCAGACTCACGACTCGATCTGAGTATGAGTGAGTCCGAGTGAGTCGACTCATGAGTCCGTTAGCCTAGAATTAGCTTTTTCGACCATGGTGTCAATGCGCTTTAACACAAATATCTCACGTAATCGGTGCTCTTCTTGACGCCTTTTGATATAGTACGTTCGAATACGAGTTATGAGTGCTCGCAGAACAGTAAGGTCATTTTTATTGAAAGAGATGACAACATAACATATATTTATCAAGAATTTCCCTGGAAGAGTTGACGGAGGGTGGGGAGGTCAGGGGACCCCCCTGCGTAATTCGCGCCTCTGATCAATAAATATTTAAATGGTGAATGAACGACACTGCTTTGGAACAGGTGTGAGTAGACGTGAGTGAAAACGTGAATACAGGCAAGGCTTATAGTAATGCAGAAGATGAGTGGATAGGTCCACAGGTCGGCAAAAAAAGTGGAACTCACTCAGACTCACTCAAGAAATATATCTTGCGCTTTGGACTCACTCGAACTCAGACTCACCAAAATTTTCCTGTGCCGGACTTACTCGGACTCGCACTCACGAACATTTTCTTCAGCCGGACTCACTCGAACTCAGACTCACGAAAATATCGCTCACCCGGACTCACTCAGACTCACGGCTTGATCTGAGTCTGAGTGTGTCCGAGTGAGTCGACTCATGAGTGAGTTCGCCGACCTATGGTGAAGTTAGGTGGTTGTGTCAATGGGAGAATTGAAGTCGTTCATGTGAAGAACCAATTGCAGCTTTGGGATATCGAAAAAGCGGCCTCTAGTGATAATTGCGAAGCAATATTCTGCCTGTCCGCGAATGACGTCATTGCTGACTCAGCGCTTATTTTCGCGGGATAAACTCGGTGTGTCGTTCGATGAACTGCCCGACATATTTAGGCGATAGAATGAATCTGTGCTCCTGTTTTGCTAATTTTCCGAGGTGCTTTATTTATTATTGTTTTTTTTTTGTTCTAGCTCTCCGCTCCATTGCTTATATTGTTCGCGAACAAGGCTCCGGTCAGGGGAGCCGGAACGTCTTTTCCCGTATTCATTTTCATGGTCGGTGTCGTTCTTTTAGTTTTGCTATAATACCTATATTCGTGTTATCCTATTATTCTGTCCTTAACGTTTTCAATTTTTCTTCAATTTTTACTTTTTAACACGAAAGTGTTTTATGCCGGGGTCCACCAAGATTTCAGTGACGTATTTCCGTCACGGAAATGACGTCGAAAAAATACACACCATCAGAAGACAAAGAAAAAAGTTCCGTCACCGGGAGTCGAACCTACGACCTCTTGGTCCGTAAGAAGAGATGCCGGGCACGCTATCCACTGCGCCACGGTCACATACTCTACAGGTATTACAAAGGCGCCTTTTATATCTACCACTGTCCTCTCGCAGTGTTCTTGCTAAAGTGAAGTAATGCATCATAACTGTGAAAGCCACAATTAGTTTCTCAAGAGCGTCGTTTCTACGCGTCCGTCCCATTCGCTGCGTTTAGAATAGGAAAAGTGCAATTTTGTCGGCGCATTAATACACTGCCAGGTGGCGACCTTACCCCCAGCGTCGGCGTCGCTCATAGCATCCATCCATACCAAAGGTAGCTCTGGGACGCACGAGTGCTTTGCGTGGCCGTATCTGCGCGTTCCTAGCTCGCCCCGCGAAAAATCGCAGCCGGCCAACGGGGAAGACACGACGCGCGTTGCGTTTCCGTCTGGTCGGGCAGCGTTGTTCAATAACTCTAACATGCCGCGAGTAATCGACCTTAGCCCAAGTTCGGCGTCCAATCAGTGATGCTCTTCTGGCTGTCACGCCGCTTTCTATGATTCCGCTCTCACCGTACAGCTACCAAAAGCATGTATGTCCACAAGGGTTTGTTTAATCATTGCTGATAGACGTTAGTCATCGGGATACACATGTACCACCAAGCGTCCACGTGGATGCGTCCACGTTAAACGGTGGTATAACTGTCAAAGGTGAACATTTGGCAGAAGTCTGCCTGGGATAGAAACTGGATAAATGAGAAAACTCCAACCAAAAATTTGTTTTAGGGAAAAAAAACCCGACGTTTCGAAGCCAGACCGGCTTCTTCTCCAAGGGTGAGAAGGCCCGAGATGTGCGGGTTTTTTCCTAATACAAATTTTTGGTTGGAGTTTTCTCATAACTGTCAAACACCAATAGACATTGTGCAAGCTCTTTTATATCAATGTACAGTAAACATTCAACTACTTCTGTAAGGGCACGTTTCACTTTCGTGTTATACCGATTCCTATGACGGAGGGATCAACCATGTTTTTCATCTTAAATTCACCCAGCTCCCGTTTCGCGGACACCGATGAAACAGCGAAGGTGGTGGCCTTGCCTTCGTCAGGCTAACGCATTTCTATGTTTTGCAAAGTCTTTCAGATATGTTGGATCACTTCTCTTTATTAAACAAACAATCTTTGTTAAGCTTGTTAATCTTTGTTAAACGGTGGTAGCAGAGCCACCACCATTTATAACCGCAAACTATCACGTGACAGTGGTTGTGTCTATGGTAAAGCGCACTCCATTTGTTGGGACTAACTGCTGCCTTCTTCATTTTTAATGGACCAGTAGTGAGTAGTGGAATTTACTCAACGTCTATGGCGCATACCCGTTTGTGATGCCCACAAGCGTTACCACGGATCCCGGACATGAAAGGCTCGACCAAGAACAGCTTCGCTGTTTATAGACAAAGCTTAACCCGCAATTTAATTGTCTTTTAAAACTACCCAGGTCTTGGCCAATCTCCCAGCGTGGGTGTGTGCCACAGTCTGAAGGTTCTATTCTACTATACTCCTGTTGCGAGTTTATTTCGTACTCATTGTCCCCGCCAATCTTCTGCCATTTTCCTGAACACGCAGCCCCCGCAGTAGACTAAATACAGTGCTCTGAATACCCCCCCCCCCCTCCTTTTTTTTTCCTTCTTAGGCTCTAGCGTTCCGTCCAGGCGGAACAATAAGCAAGGCAAAGCTTCTGTCCAGATGGAACTAATAGCCTGCAGCACATAGCAAAATAACAGCAAAATAGTAAAATAGTACCAGAACATAAAGCCTGCTGGTTAGGCATACCGATTTCAGACCATTATTACGTTATCATTAGAACAGTGTTCAATAAGAGCTTGGAAAAGCCGCCCACAGAGCTCCGCCACTATCCTCAATGGCTATGGGGTGTTTCAAAAAATGTGGCCGGAAATCCTCAAAAAATAATAAAAATGAGATATTTTCACACTGCTTTCATTATTACACTTTTTCTGTGATAGATATCTTAAGATGAGTATAAGCATCAATTGGGACAGTAATTTAAAAAATGGGTTAATTAGCTTTTTAATTAGCGGAGACAGACGGTCGGGATCAAATGGGAGAATTTGCGGCCCTTTCTGCGAATAGTTTGTTGCTGCTTTCAGATTTCGCAAAAGCAACCGCGGGCAATTATCAGCGAATAATGAAATGTGACCCATTTCGGCGGCGAAACCTGAAACCGATACTCGGATGAGCGCAACTGCCATACTCTTCCAAAAAGTCCAGAATAAGCGAGCGCCGTTGTACCAGTCGTCGATCGACTTCGCTTCGTGATCGTACGAGTTTCGTTTGCGATTAGAGCAAGTATATGACGCACGTACGTTAACAAAATGCAGAAGAACCAACACAACTGCAATCAACATTAAGGATGACTGCCAATTGGGCATGTTGGTAAAGGTTCATGATGAAACAAGCGCGAAATGCACGAAGACTTAGAAAGGACACCGGACGGAGCCCTCCGTCCTGTGTCCTTTCTAAGTCTTCGTGCATTTCGCGCTTGTTTCATCATGAACCACTGCAATCGCCGTCGTGAACAGGTCGTCCGCTAGTTGCGCTCATCGGAGCTTCGGTTTCGCTTCCACCGGTGAAACTGGTTGAATCTCATTGCTCCGCAAAAATTACCGGAGGTCAATTTTTCAGAGTCTCAAAGCGGTGACGGACTCTTCGCCGGAAGGACAGCAATTGTTCAATTTGGCCAGACCGCCTGTATCCGCTAAATAGCAAGATAATTAATTAATTTTGTTTAATTGATGCCGTAATTGCTTTTTCTAGTCAGATTAACATGTCTTCAACCACAGAAAAAGTTATTGTGAAGGCACTGAGCAAATATTCCTTTTTCCTTATTTCTGACGATTTTCGGACACATTTCTTGAAACACTGCGTTTAGGTACAATACTTTGAGCTAATAAATGCAAACTTTTTGGCGGTGCATAAACTAAATGAATGAATGAATGAATGAATGAATGAATGAATGAATTACATAGTATAAGACAGAATGTGACAGTGCACAGGATATCGTACGTCCTTATGAATTTATCTTTATGCTTTTATGTCGTATGCCGAGCCCCTCTTCGGGCTTTCTAGAGAACGTTGATCGTAACAAATTGCTTTTGGTTGTATACATATCTGGTTTTTTTTTTTTTTTTTTTTTTTTTTTTTTTTTTTTTTTGCCGCGCAGCACGGGAACGACGCACTTCACTCTTCACCCCGACATAGTCGCGTCGGTATTTTGTATAGACTGAAAATAAAGATTTGATTCTATATGATAGCTGAGTGTATGTTATGTTGCACTCTATAGTCTTCATATATAACACATGTGCACCGAGCTACGGAGTTCACTCCTATTGCAAGTCATTACACTTCTTCGTTGCTCATGTGCGCAGAGCTGAGTTACGTGATTTGTATGCGCCATTTATGTACGCAACATCCCTTCTGCTTGTTTCACTCAGACCCCTGCGGTGCCTTCGTACTGTGCCGTTTTGTGAATCCGCGTAACTGCAATGCAATGGACGCTCACTTCCCGACAGACCACCGCAGTTAAGGACCATTATACTGTTAAAAAATCGCTGTAATCTTACGGTAAAACAAGAGGCTAACTCTTGATGCCAGGATGTTCCCCGTTACGGCATAAGACACTATTGAAGCCGTAGTTACTTACAAACATTACCGATACCGTAGCTCAACGCCGAACAAAGAAGTCCGTTCGAAGTTTTAATGCTGCAACAGTGAAATCGCCGTGGTACGGGAGCTTGCAAACAGTAGAATATAACCGCATTGACCAAAGACCAAGCACAGGAAATGTTACTGCTTATCATGCCCCTTACAAAGTTCTGTTGGGAGATGGGTTGGGATGAGGCATTTACGGCGTCTGTGCGGCTTCGGTCCCGTAGACCGCTCCTCTAAATATACGGTTTTTTTTTTTGTAACAGTGTACTTTTTGATAGTAACCGTCAGTGGAGTAATTTTTTTTATACATATGCGAAAGTATGCATTAGTCACCGCCGGCCCTCTTTCTTTTTGGGATGTGTTGGCATATCATATGCACTCGCGTGCTTTCTGCGTGTTTCTCATTATCTAACGTTGGATGTTTGATGACTAATGTCACAGAATAGGCTAGCGTTGGATCATATTGGCTACCCACTGTTACGAAAGCAAAGTTGCCTTCATTCATTCTTTATTTAGTGATGTTCTCGCATGCACACAGGCAACAAGCTTAGTTACTTGATCATGCCTGAATTTCCTGCTGTTGGTCTCTTAACACGCCATTAACACGTAAGAAAAAGGAAGTGTGAGGTCCGGACGAGGTCATTTGTTGACCCCATGTATACATACGCGTTTTATCTGAACGGCATCTACCGGCTGCGTCCTTTATTTGTTGTCATAGACTGCACTCACACAGGCAATAACCTCAGTTCATTGTGCCTGAATTCCATGCCGTTTTTTTTCTTCCTTAGCTCGCAATTAACACACAAGGAAGAGGTGCGAGGTCAGGACGAGGTCATTTGCTGACCTCATGTATACATATACACACGTTTTATCTCAAGGTCATTTACTGGCTGCATCCTTTACTTGTTGCCATAGACTGCATTTAACGCAGGGTGCAAGGACCCCATGGATAGACAGGCGAACATTTCAGTGGCGAGATATGACAAGTGTCCAGAGACCGCGCACCGATTAGAGTTCGCTGACGAGTGGGCATCTTGATTCTCACACCTCGGTTGGCGTCGGTCAACACTCGCGCAATATTTACAGATCTCGGTAAGTGGCGGGACTCTGATAACGGTGACGCACCGAAGCTGGCTCAGGTAGTACATCGATGCACGGCGATTGTTGCCCGGATAAAAGAAAAAAGAAGCAGGAAAAACAAAAAGCATTGCTTGTCTGCGTCCTATCAGCACTATGCAGAAGGTAACGGCTCATCCCTTGCGGTGCTTTTGACCGCTTCAGTATGTACCGCATGGAGTCGATAGATATTGGTCGCTATATGGCAACGGCCTAATGTTGTCGTTTTTCGCCCAATTGCGTGCCTTCACGCCTTCAGTGACTGATTTATTTTTTCTTTTAGACACAAAATGCAGCTGCGTACGCCAATATGCAGTTCCAGTCATGCGGTTTTCCACACTGACCTTGTTGTATACGCGCAAACGGTTGTTTGCGACGCTTTTAGAACTTGTATGAGTACGTGCTCGGCAAGAAGGTCGATAGTGTTTTTCCGAAAGCAGAATGCTGACTAGTCGTCATGAATTAAACAATGCACTTTAACATCTGCGAATGCATATATTCCGCCCCGGCTCGACACCGTTCTGCAGTTTACTTAGAGCCGTATTCACAAATAATTGTAGTGCTGGCCTCAATGAATAGGCATCGATAGCTGCGACTTAGGGGTAACAAGGGACAGCAGTCTTACTTCGCTAGACCAACAGACTACGTTTGTAGGGCTCTCGGGTTCTTCGGACTATGGACTTCTCGTCGCATCAGCACCCGTTTAATAGGTCCAAATGTTAGCGATTAAACGAGTTTGGACTCATACATTGTATAAAAAAAACTATACTTTTTCGAATTTATCAATGATATTGTCATTATTAGACGATCAAATATGTTGCCGAAAGATATGATTTTTGTTTCGTTTCTCGCCGAAGATTCATTGGTAGGTCACTGTTACGTCATAGAAATGGAAGTGCGTTACTTACTTTTTGATGTTTTTCTTCTTCTTTTACTAGCCTGATGTAAAAGGAGAGATTGGCGCCTTCGGATGGCACCGGTTACTCCTCGTAGCTCAGCAAATAAAGGACGTTCTCACAAAATATCTAAGAGGCAATATCATTTGTAGTTGGCTCGCTCGTGGCTCTGTGAATGTCCGCGAGAAGCTCCCGTTGAGATTCATACACAACACCGGCCTAACGGCGCACATTTAATACAAATATACACAACAAATATTATGCCTTAAGGGCAAGTCTATGTCGCAAATAAAAAAAAAAAAAAGAAACCGGGTGAGCGCGATAGGCGTCGGGGACTTATGCGAATCAGTCTCGACGCAACAAAACCGTTGCGTGATCGACCGCACGATGCGGGCGGTGAACCACGAAGCCTGTGTGGCGAAACATCGCCGATGCATAATTCAGACGTGTACGCTCCCAAGAGATAACGATTATATAGGCTACGGACTTCCTGCAACCCAGCTCTCTTCCTTGCTCAATTCTTATTTTCCTTTTACAGGCTGACACGGAAAGTATGTGCGTTGATATCGAAAGCTCCGAGAGCGCGAGCTCCTCACATGAGCAATTTACGTGTGAGCAAGCATGAGCGATCAGTCGTGTAGATTGTGTTCATTCTTTCAACCAGTCCCGCCAACATCTTTCAACAGTTCGGAGTGTGTGAATCCTTCCTGTGTGTCCCATCGAATGGTAGCGCTATCTAATTACAGTTATATAGCCCCGTAGAACAGGGGTCTCAAGTTCACCTCAGCCAGCGGGCCGCAGTGGCACAATTTGGTCCCGCAAAGGGCCGGGGCAGTGAAGGAGGTAAGGGGGGGGGGGGGGGAGGGGGGAGGAGTAGTTTGTACAAACTGTCAGCAAACGTTGTCATTTGAAAGAAAACCTGTCCCACATCGCATGTACAGGTCATTTCTGAAGGAGAGAGAGAGAGAATTAACTTTATTAAAGGTCCCGAAGGAGCCTGGGCACCCCTTACGGGGGCCGGCCCGGTGGCTCCGCCCATGTGGGGACTGGGAGTCGAGATTTGGTGCGAGGATTCCAACAACACATCCATACCGATCTCCAAAATGACTAAAAGCTGCAAACCGATTCTGGAATATAGTTCTTCTTTCACGGTTATGCTTCAAGACAGGGTGACCACATGGAATGCCTCACTAAACAATGCTTGAGACCTGTGTGGCTCATGAACAAACCTATTAAGGAAATTTTAAAATTGTGGGGCGAAGACGGTCATGTGCGGGCCGCGGGCCGCAAAAGAGATGCGGCCGCGTGTTTGAGACCCCTGCCGTAGAAGAAACGAAAGACGGCTATTTACTCCACCAACCTCGTTACCTTATTTCCTCCTTGGTTACTTTACTTTCCCATTGCTGGTTTGCAGAAATTCTTTATTGCAATTGAGTGCTGCGGAATTCCACGAGGTGGTGGAAGGATTATGAAATATATAATAATCTGTGTTTATGGTCTTCCAAGTTGTTGACTAATTCGCCCGCGTGCAGCAAATTGCTAGCATCGTGGTTAGCTCAAATGGTAGTGACCGCCCCGGAATGACGTTGGTCCGAGCGGGGTGAGATTCGATCAACGGACCAAGACGATTTTTTTTTTCAACTAGAAGCTTTCATTTATGAGAAATACGTATGAGTTTCCTGGTCGCTTTGTGCTACAGAACGCGTGGTTGTCAATTATCCCATCCGGAAATTCTCTAGTGGGAAATTTCCAACTTATTGAGCAAGCCATTCACGGTAGGCCGTCGCTGCTGCTAGACAGGTCAATCTCGGTGGCAGTGGCGATTTCGATCCGCTCGTCGCTATTAGCTTTTATACGAGCAACATCCGCAATGTAAGGCAGACGAGTCTTAAGCCCCCCCACCCTCCTGTTTCCCCCAAGTTGCACAAAAGCATGGTTCGTCGCACTTGTACTCGGTCACAATCTAAAAAAAAATTGTGTGGCAATTGGTGTAGTTTTAAATCCTACGCGAAATGCAGCTCCACTTCTGTGAGACCTGAGGAAAAGCGCAGCACATGAACCCAGTGATTCCCGTTCATAGAGTTCCTACTGTTCCGTTTACCATACCGTCGATGACGTCAATGTTTGAGGTAAGCGTGTAGCGTTTCCACGGTACGAGTAGAATCTTGTGAGGGAGATTCGCAAACTCGGTGTGCGACATGCGCTCTACTTTATGCTGCGCTTTATCGACTTTCTGCTGGTTACGGCAGTTGAGATATGTGTTGTCTGCTGCGAGTTCCGTCAGGCTGCTTCCGCCTTCAGATGTAGCGACGAAGACGGCGGAGAAGCGCTGATGGGAGGAGCGATCGCGCATTTGGCGAGGTGGTGGCGCCCTCTTGCGCAGCGCAGGAGTCAGCCGCATGTTTCCGAAGCGTTTTTAGAGATTTTAATTTTGCGATTACTTGCTGGTTATTTCCGTTAATTATATTACTTTAGACATTTTGCTTTTTTTTAACCCGGTTCTGAGTATTGCTGGCCTTGTTTTAGGCCTGTATTTACCGCTTGATTTTGAGCGTGATCACGGTACAGGAGACATATAGACGACAAGCCGGACCCATAAAGTGATACACGCTTAAAAATGTCAGCTCCACCTAGAGAACCGTGGCGCGCCTGCCCTTCGCCTGGGAAAGACGCTAGACGAAATCTAGCGCTGTGGTTTCCGCTGGAGCCGTAAGTACTTTTTCTCGGCTAATGTAAACACTACGCATATGAACAGTTAAAGGTTCGTCGTTACTACCTAAAGTATTGCGTTGAGCTGAACAGCGATGTCAGAATCCTTGACCAAATTTGCCAGGATGTTCAAGTTTCCGACCTAAGACCAGCGACGCAAACGTGTGTTTGCATGAGAAAGACGACTATCTGAGGCGCTCGTATAAACACTCGAAAACGGTTAACATGTCTCATAGGGTATATAATACTCTAATCCGTCGACTATTTTTTTTTTCTACGCAGAAATCGTTAACAATTTGTTTTAAACAAACAATGTTGCCGAAGTGGTTGGTGAGCTTGAATGGCTGAGACTGATTGATTGATTAATTGATTGATTGATTGATTGAAAACTGTATTGGACTATATACAATGTGCTCTGGTTTGTTGGCTTCAGCACCATCGCATTAAAAAAATAAAAAAAATAAACAGGTGATCTTTTCAAACTGTTGATCTTCATTGCTGGGCAGGGAATGGCCGTTGTGCGCTACGCATTGTACCACATATTCAGCCTGACTCTGATGAGTGGATCTTCGAGTATCCAGAGGGTAGTTTCCTCCATGTCTTGCTGTAGGTGCGGCAGCGTACGATTGAGCGTGTTACCGATGCGTCAGCGTCTCGCCAGATGGCAGGTTGCATCAAATGATAGGTGCGCGAATTGTCGGTAATCCGAGATCACTAAGCATGCTTAATTCGAGTGTGCTGCTAATAAGGGTGTATGACACTTTGTTTGGCGCACCTTTGGGATTCGAACTACATCGCTGTCGCAAAGGAATAATATTATGTGTCCTATTGTTACTATGAAGAAAGTATGAAGTATTGTAGTATTGTAGTATGAAGAAAGAAAAGTGGACGAAAAAATAACTTGCCGCCGGCAGGGACCGAGGCTGCGACCTGATCACAGGTTCGGTCCCTGCCGGCGGCAAGTTATCTTTTCGTCCACTTTTCCTTCTGCAGATTTACATTACAATTACTTCTAATAACATCCCCTATACTCTCCTTGGCATTATTGTCTGTTAGTTCTCATTAATAAAAACGAGCCCTTAAATTTACACTTCTTTCCTTCCTCGTTCCATAGTTACTTGGCAGCGTAGAGTCTATTACTGCTGTCTGCGCAAGATTTCGTCTAGCGGCTTGCAATCTAAAAAGATTGCGCTCACCTCCTTATGAACCAAGTCATGTCCAAACCCTCTGCTCTCTCCTACATGTGTCTATATTGTCTACTTTCAACCAAGTTGCGTCAACACCCTCACTAGAGGGTGTTGCTTGGGTATGCGGCAAAGACAGCAGTTATTCAGACAATGCAAGGCGCATGGGCCATGGGAAAAATGTGCGCCTTTAGTTTTCCTACAGTGAGCCCTCTAGTATACAAGAGAGGGTAATTCCGTAAGTTTCCGACCCGAAATCTAGAACTCACAACGATTTTAAAACGGCCGCCTCAAGCACACAACGCCATCTTTTTGAATGCCTGCGTATGAGTTTCAAATAGAGTCGGTTGTAAACTTATATATATATATATATATATATATATATATATATATATATAGAGAGAGAGAGAGAGAGAGAGAGAGGGTAGTTCTCATATATATATATATATATATATATATATATATATATATATATATATATATATATATATATATATATATATATATATATATATATATATATATATATATATATATATATATATATATATATGCTTTGCCCACAGCTGTCGCTGCCTGACCCAGACAGAATTTGCATAGATTGCACTTGCTCATTTTCGGGACGTAATGCGCCTTCCACGTATTTCAGCTGCGTGACTTTCCCAGGTAACTGGTTTTCTACGAAAAACTTAAACTTCTGAGCAAAAATTGCGACATCACGGCTCGGTCATACTAGCAATTTAAGGAGGGAAGACGAACTTTTAATTGTTAATATTAGCATGAAATAAACCGTTCCACTAACGTAAACCTAACGTAACCTGAGGTAAACCTAACGTAACCTTAGGTAAACCTAACGTAAACTTCGCACGTAACGTAAGTGCGAAGCACCGGTGTTTCCCGTGTACTCACATTGCTGCAGTCAACGTCGCAGACAGCGTCCATCGCAGAAACAGAGCTTTCCCTGAGCAAACAAGGCGTCTTATTCTTCACTTGCTTTACCGTGACGGGCAACGATGACAGGAGACGCCGACAGCCTGAGCGCATAAGGTGATTTGCAGCTAAAAAGGACTCACGGTGAAAACAGAAACCATCCAGAACGTAAGATAAATAGCATAGATAAATGGCAGGGGCGCCGCAGTTCTTGGGGCATAGCTCGTATTTATTCTTAGGTTCCCCGCGTGTTTACATGGATGGAATGTTGCAATGAACCAGAAGAGGCGAGGGGTTTCCCTCATGGCATCCGCCTGCTGACAACGCTCCAGTTCACTCGACGAGCGTTGCGATGGCTGCAGCGGAGGACTGCGGCTTCGGGGAGATCCTTTTGTGCTGACCTGCAGGCAATGCCCTGTATTTTCCGAAAAATGAATAAATCAATAAAATCTCCCATTCCTTTTGACCAGGCCTGTCGCCCAGTGACTACTACCTCTTCTCAAGCTGAAGACAGATCTGCGAGGCGGCAAAAATGTCGTGCTCATTACGAAGCGAAAAATGCAGTCCGCGGGCATTTTGCAGACAAAAAACCACACTATATTTTGAACAGCATACAAGCGTTAGTTCAAGGATGTGGAAAATGTGTTGATGTGAACGGAGATTATATATTATAAAGTGGCTCAGTTGTTTCATGTCTATCGTCTTTGAATGTTGGCGAGGCCAGAAACTTGCCTTGTATCTATATTTGCTTAGTACAGAGTCTGGCTGAACTTACTCAGTGGTGCAGATCAGTGTGTTAAAATCCTAATATTTGGTTTTATATAGTGTTACCACAAATTCAAACTATAGGCTTGCCGTGAGTTTACGAGGGGCTCCGCACATGAGTGTCGGCAGGATTTTGTCTTGGTAGGTGCAAAGCAGTGTTGCATCGCGGCTGAGGGAGGGGGAAAGCGCTGGTGTAGCTTGGGTGGGGGGCAAGTGCTGCTGTGGCTTGAGGGGGGGGCAAGTGCCCCTTTTGCATCCCCCCCCCCCCCCCCCCCATCCTGCCGACGCGCATGATGCCTCCGCATGAGAGAATGAAGAAGGCCGTTAACGTATACGACTTTATGATCTGGGATCAGAGCAGTACCAACGTAAGATATCATTGTTGTGTAAGGCTGCACTAAACAATGGAATTAGAAGCGTTTTTGTTGTGTGTGATCTAAGCTGACGCGACATGTCGACAGACGCCGATACGAGTTCAGCGACTCGCCACAAACATTTTATCATAAGATGTTATTGTACGGTGTGTTTGGAAACTGCGCATTGTTCCAACAGAGTCTGATACCCCTTTACAGATGTCTTGTGAATGACATTTATACACAGTGACCTTACTTCTATGTTTTTATGTTTCACAGTGATGGAAGTGACTTTTCACTTTTTGGAGCAAATTTTGGAGCAGAAAAAGTGCAGCTTTGGAGCAACCATAGGTGTTTTCAAAGCTGAAAAAAATGCTAATTTGAAGCAGCTAGAAGAGTTTTAGGAGCCGATGGCAATATATATATATATATATATATATATATATATATATATATATATATATATAGGAACAAAAGAGAGTACGACGCACGTTGGTTTTGCACGGTATATTTTCTGACGTTTCGGCTGGTGGACCAGCCTTTGTTAAAGTAACCACTTTGACAAAGGCTGGTCCACCAGCGGAAACGTCAGAAAATATACCGTGCAAAACCAACGTGCGTCGTACTCTCTTTTGTTCCTTATTCTACCGGGGCCAGCGTTATTTCATTGCTGCAACTGTATGTATATATATATATATATATATATATATATATATATATATATATATATATATATATATATATATATATATATATATATATATTCCATACAACTCCTGGAGTTCAAAGCATCGCGAAAATGTCTCAAAATAATTAATTATGAAATACATTTCACAGAGAACAACACACGTGAATTGCAAAAAGTGAACACGACTGCTGACCCGCAGGTCGTGGGATCGAATCCCGGCCACGGCAGCCGCATTTTCTATGGAGGCGCAAATGCTCGAGGCTCGTGTGTTTAGATTTAGTTGCACGTTAAAGAACCCAAGTGGTCAAAATTACTGGAGCCATCCACTACGGCGTCTCTCATGCTCACATCGTGGTTTTTTTGAAACGTTAGACCCCATTAAGTAATTATTAAGTCAAAAACAAACAATTAAAAAGATATTTGGTTATTAAATACACCGTGAAATAAGCTGTGCATTTAAAATACCAGTACTCGTGGCAGAAATGAGATCAAACCGATGAAGCTGAGTGCCACATTGCTGAAGTAACCACAGTCACATATAACTGTTACCAAAACAGCAGTTGACAATTGGTATGAGATCAAAGATCACGTACCACCAAAATAACCTGCATGTCAACTTGACGTGCAGGTTATTGAGCTGTATGCTTTATATGCCAGTTCTTGTTGCATAAATGAGATCAGAGCTGACAGAGCTACGTAGTAGCACTAGGATGATAGTATACAGATTGTTTTCGGTTTCTTTAGGTCTTGCCGATTGGTAACACAGTTAACGTTCATTCTTCTCAGTTTCCCAACGACATTTCGAAGCAGGTTCGGTGCAGTTACTATCAGAAACTACACTTGGGAGCAGCATGTAGCAGGATTTCTCTTTTGGAGCAGTTTGGAGAAGTTGGAGCAGCACTTCCATCACTGGTTTCATTCCTTAATGTAGATATGTCGGCGTGATAATAATAGAAACATGATGACCCAGTCCTTGCTGATTCTTAATTTCGCTTTAACTTGATGTGTTGAACTAGGGCAGAGGCACACCCGGAAGTCAATGACATCACCGCAAGTCTGGAACACAGCTGCATCGGCGAACGCTCCCGCAAGCTGCCAAACGAAGGCGGTCACGGGTGGTCTCAGGGTTACCCCCCCCCCCCCCCTAATTTTCGCCTGCCCCCCCCCCCCCCCCCCTCTCCTCCCCGCACTTCCCTGGCGCAAACATTCACAAAACACAACACATATCTTCCCCGCCCTCTCCCGCCTAGTAAAAAAGAATCTTGGCGCCGCTCCTGAAGACGGGAGAAAACTCCTTAAAACCCAGGACGAGAAAGCCTCTTGCCAACGCTCCGAACCGAACAGGAAGTGTGTGACCGGTGACCCAACCTTGAAACGGAACCAAGCGCCTGGGCGGCAAAAGGAAAGCCAAGTCAGGGGCAGCACCGCGCTTCAGAGCGGACCGCTGCGTGACGTCGCGGCACGTGACCCGACGTCACGCGAACGCCTC
>JALIZH010006241.1:0-76632 GCA_030522465.1 Rhipicephalus appendiculatus | reverse complement strand
GTTCATGCGGTTTTATTGGACAAGTCGAACGGCGAGATAACGAGCCCAGAGAAAGTTAAGCTTAGAAGAGATAACCTCATATTGCTTTCGTATAGCGTCGTTTATCGCTGTCAGGAAGTGCTGAACCCGTGTCGTTCGTTTCCCTTCCATGTTCATTTCACGGTCTATGAAAGTGAATGCTATTCATATAACCAATCGAATTTGAAAATGTTCTGGGTTCAAAACAGCGCTGCCATTCGTGCTTGATGCTGTGTCTTCGGAGTCTGCACTCAAATGTAATGAACTGCTTTTCGGTGCAATAAAATTGAGCTCACAATATTTGAGTTAGTATGTTTGGAATAACCTAACACTCGTGGTTTCCCTGGCTTCCATTTGTTGGCTACCAATTTCAATCTGAAAATTACTTTTTGTTATTCAAATTTTTCAACGCAAATTTTCACTTCATTAACAAACTTTTTACCAGGACGTGTACATAACCCTGCAGTTTTACAGTCGTATCCCCTGATTTCATCATATTTAAATTGATTTCTTCGTGAGCCTTCCGGCTCTCGTTCTCCTTTGTAATCAGCCCCCCGTTTTAGTGCGGCAGCCTCAGCATGGGACCAAACATGCAACCTCGTATTCAGCAGGCTCGAGACCACATAGGTACTTGCTGTTAGCGTCTGTAGAATAAATCTAATGAGCGTGAATAAAAGAACACGAATTAAGAAACGTGTTTTCGAAGCGTAATTGTGCAGCAGGTTGATAAAGCCAACGAGAAGCAGCTGACAAGCTCTCAATGATAACAATATCCGGGATCTTTCGTGACTAAACCGCGATATGCTTATGAGGCATAACCCAGCATATAGCCGTTGAGTGCTCCGGAAATTTTTATCATCTGGTGTTCTTCAACTCGAACTCGCGTTGCACTGTACGCGGACCTCTAGCATGCACCTGAAGGTCGACTCGTGTGCAACCGTTCAGTTGATGCTGCCACTTGTATCAACTTGTATCTATATTGGGTGCTCAGCAAACGTACCGTTGTTGCGTATTTTGAATCAGTCACTCCGACGAAGAGGAAGGAGGGGAAGTTTATTGCCACATAGGTACAAAACATGCATACACAGCAAGGATGGTTGGGATAAAAGCTGCGTATAGGCAACTTGACTGGTCCCACCTTCCCGTACAATAACAGCAGCAACATGACAAGAATTCCCAATTGTTGCAATATTGAAATACAAATACACGGAGCAAATTGATAAAAATCAGCAAGAAACACGCATTTTCAAGAAACACAAAAGCAAGGTTCACATTCATAATATCAATTGAAGCAACGCGTTTTTAGGAACATAGCGTATGTTTTCATCGCATAGTTTATATTTATTGAGTGTTGACGGAAGACAGTAGGAAAGTGTTTGAAGACCATAGTTTCTGTGTGGTCGCGGAACTGCCCAATGTTCGGTGTGTCGGTTTAAGCGAGATGATTGGTTGGTTAACAAGTTCCCGATGTTCCTCATATGAGTAGTACCCTTAGTCGTTTCCCGTTTAAAAGAACACATAAGCTGATACTCATATAGGCCAGTTATATAGGTCAGACATTACACCATTCCTGGCGTCATATAAAGTTGGGCTGGCTGAAGTCAAACACGTGTTTACGGCCAAGGTATCTTAAAAGCGCGCCGCTCCATATTGTAGAGGTACCAAGAGCTCATCAACTACAGGTGTGATCACGAAAGCACTTTTCACCTTACATTTTTCAAGCAAGACTGAGACTTCCGAAAGGTTGCTTTAGCTTCATTTTCACATACAACTATGCACACAGCGAGAAGCGGTTGGAGCCACTTGTGTGACAGCAGCCGCTTCTATTGTTGAAGTTTCGTATTTCAACAATATTTTCGTTGGGGAAAGTTAGTTCTTTGCACACACGTTTGAGCAAGAGCTCTTGATATGCTGTCTCAATGGCAAAGCCTAAATATGCGTATAGATAGGTTACCTGATTGTGTTTTGTATTACAGTTACAGGAAAGAAACATTGACAGTTGAAACTCAGTGGAGTCGACGAATCGTGGATGATTTCTTTTTCACCTCCGTGTATATGACCTCACGCATTCCAGTGGATTCTCTTCCGTCGATGAATTTGCCTCTATTATCTCTAATTTCGAAGAAATCCTTCCTCGCTATGAAGACAAGGATACAAGAAAACGGTGTGCGCGTATACAGACAAAGCAAACCTTTCGGTTTGGAACGACGTCCGATGTGAATAACAATATAAATTTCTAAGATAACAAAGCAATGTAATCTCACATGGACAGGATTTAGGCAAATCTAGGCACTACCGATCATTTATTGTATGTCTTCAGTGCATCCGCCCAGCCCAACTTTATTTGACGCCGGGAATGCGATAATGTCTGAACTAAATATATCCGGCGTTTTTTTAAGGACACATAAGCACGCTTATGTGTCCTTAACTTTTAAAACTAGGCTATTCCTGATTGTAAGGGGGGACAAAAAACAGTTTCAAATAAAAAATGAGCCAAATACTGCACCTCTTTGAAAAATCACACAGAGCCAAATCCATTTAAGCCGGCACTGCGTCGATAGTAGTGACCAAAACAACCGATATGGCCGCATCCAATCTGTTTCCCTTGTGACCTGTTCGCGTCGTTATCGTGCTTTCGCTCCACAACTGTTTCTTCCCTGGGCGAGTTGGTACTTACTGAAGGACACGATATTGTCTAGCAAAACTCAAATGAAAAAAGTAAGAGACCAACTTTTCTACTCCTGCTTGTCTGTCAGCGTTTCTTTTCTAGTTTTCCGTGACAATATCGCGTCTTTCTTTCGCTCCAAACACTCTAAAAAAAAAAAGAGCACGTGCGACTCCTTTCGGAAAGTCATGACTTTTCCCATGTATGACTGTCATAAAGAGGCGCGTTAACTGTCTTGTGGGTCACACGACTCTCAGAAGAGAGTAAAATGAGCCCAAAACAGAGCTGATGTGCCTCTTTAAAGAGAGTCATGCACGTGGCACGCCTGAACTCTCAAGAGAGGTTCAAATGACTTTTTTTTTCTCGGTTTGTAGACGGTATATTTGAAGTCGCAGACAACGTAAATGGTGTTATTTGGCACCGATCTCTTTCTTGAAAGCGAAGAAGTCACGCTAAACGGCACAGCATAAAACCAGCGAAGAAGAAGAAGAAGAAGACGAAGAGGAAAAAGAAGAAGAGCTGAAGACCTTTTGGGGATCTTCAAGAGATACCAGGAACAAAAAAAAACGCTGAAGATTGTCAAAGGCGTCCGCAGAATATTTTGCAGGAGGGGGTGCATCCGGAAGGGGGGGGGGTATCCAGCTGAGGCAGCCTTTCTTTCACTGCAGTGCCATGATCGGCAAGGTTAGTCATTTGTGTATAACTTGAAAAGTTGTCTGGCAATCCTGAGGGCCGTTTCGCGCGGATATGGGGGGACGTGAGTGTGCTAATCCAGCTGACCAGCTTTTTCATGAAAAATATTATCTGAACTTCCATAGGCCGGGAGCCCCCCCCCCCCCCCCCCCCTCCCTGTTTTGCAACCCCCGCCCCCCAGGACGCCCATGCCGACTGTCCAGGATGAAGAGCCTGTTGCCAGGAAGAACCGCTCGCTCTTCTAGTCTAGTCATTGCCTTTAAAACCATGGAACAAAGGACGGTACCGACGCAAGCAGGAGATGGCGTTAATTTTGTCGCAAAATTATTTTGATATCTTAATAGAGTTTTTTGTGGGCCTAGTAGTCACATACTGACAAAAGTTACTTAGCGTAAGAAAAACGCAGCACACAAGCGAGATGCACACGGGACAAGAGCTTGTCCCTTGTGTATCTTGCTTGTGTCCTCAGTTTTTCTTGCGTTAGGTAATTTTCGTCAGTTATTTTTATATTGTTCATTCGCTGTCATTTAAACTGCTTTTCTGGTGCTAATTCAAGAGCAGATGACATGTTCCAATCTATAAGCGCGAGATCCAAATGGTACTCCTGAATGTCGATGGTAGTGGGCTATATAGATTTTAGCCGTGCTATGATTTGAAGTATTTTGGGGACAGGAGTAAACTCGCGAAAAATTACCAGAGGAGGCCTCTCCGTCTTTTCAGCACCAAACAACATCGTTTTTCTCAATTTCACTCAAAGTGAACTTGGCTCTTTCGTATAAAAATAAAACGCCACAAATGTAATTTCGGAAAACCCATATGAGCTAATAACTTCATAAGGTGTGGGTTTGGGCTTGTTAGTGTCAGGGGTCCATAACTTCCTTTCCGAGCCAAATGAAAGCCGATAATTGCCCACTTTTATTGGTGCGAAAACGAAGTTATGGATTACCAACACGAATCTCTCCTGTTTCGTAATGTGCTTGAAAAACCAAAGAGCAGAGCGAGTTTTTTTTTTTTCGTCAAATGAAGATTACTATATTTTTGCACAGCGATTTCTTTCTTTCGACGCCTACTAATCGCCAGATCAGTGAATGGGCTCTGAGGAAATATGTCAGAACGAATCAATGACGGGGCCTCTACCTTGGAACATCAATGTCTATAGCTACTCAGCCTATCGCTTTTGGACTTCTTTGGCCTTTGACAGCTAAGATAACATAGTAGTTTTTATCTTATGTCAAGAAAAGGAGGCCGTGCGTAGACACCCACCATTTCTTATCAAGCAAACGCTCGACTTATCTTTTCTTCTTGCCTAATGCTGACGCATAGACCTCGTCTGACAGGAAGCCGTCTTCGTGATGACAATCGCAAGTGAAAAAGCGAATCCGCCTACCTTCGCACGCGCCCTGACTTAGGATAGGTGCCTATATTACACTGTTTCCTTTCGGACGGCGCCGTAGCATGGTGTGGTGTAGTGGTTAGCGTACAGTTGGCGAAAAAGTAGAATGAACTTAATCTGTAAAGACAAGTGGGAAAAGGATAACAGTCGCCCGTATGGACCGCTAACCATTATGTTGGTACGATACAGGTTGGCGTTGCAGGCAGTAAAAAAATTAGAAGCATGGGCAGAACATAGCGATATTTTGGGTGAACTTCAGAATGGAATTTCGAATTGGCAGGCGCTTAGACGACAACTTGCTTGTTCTTAGTCAGTGTATGGAAATATCTAAAATAGAAAACAGGCCCTTACACGTGGCTTTTCTAGGCATCACTGGGGTGTATGACAACGTTAATCAGGAGATTTTATGAGATATATTGAAAGAAATGAGCACAGCAGACGAATGTATACAGCCTTTGAGGGAGATATACCAAGAAAATACGCTTTGCGTTGAATCGAAGGAATCAGTAGCAAAGGAAAATGTTGATAGTAGCAAGGGGCTGAGACAGTGATGTCCTTTGTCGCCGCTGTTATTCATGCTGTACATGGTGAGGTTGAAAAAAAGTGCTAGAAGTGGGCAACATTCGTTTTTATCTGTAACGCAAACAGGCCAGGCGTGACGACTGAGGAGGAGTTTCTAGGTTTCTTTTTTTATGCTGACGATATTGTCTTATTTGCGGACAGTCGAGATGATATACAACGGCTGGCGGAAATATATCGGAAGGGTGTAGGCGAAGCTCTTCGACTAGGATTTGCGTAAGAAAATGTGCATTGATGGTATTCAATGATCCCGATGATCAGGTGGGATCAGTACAGGGCCAAGAAATACCGGCGGTAAGCTAATACAACCACCTCAGAGGATGGGTAAATAAGGGTGATAGACACATGGAGGTAGTGGAAAAAGCATCGGCAGCAAATGGAAAGAGGAATGCCGCAATAATGAAGCACAGAGCTTTGTGACGATACAATTGGTACGAGGTGCTTCGAATACTGTGGAAAGGTGTAATGGTTCCATGTCTTAGACTTGGGAACCCAGTGGTGTGCATGATGTCAGAGGTGCAATCAAGCGTGGATATGAATCAAAGGAATGTGGGACGCCTCACGTTGGGCGCTCGCGTGAAGACGATGAATGAGGCTCTAAAGCAGGGGTCTCAAACTCGCCTCAGCCAGCGGGCCGCAGTCACGCAATTTAGACCCGCAAGGGCCGGGGCAGTGAAGGTGGTAGAAGCGGGGTGGGGGGGGGGGGGGGGGGGGGTTGCAGTATGTTCAATTTTCCAGCAAACGCTGCCATTTAAAAGAAAGCTTTCCCATCTCATATGCAGGTCATTTCTGAAGATTTGGTGCCAGGATTTCAACAACATGTTGATACCGATCTCCAAAATGACACAAATCTGGACGCTGATATTGACATATAATTTTTTTTGTCAAGGTTATGTTTTAAAACAAGGTCAACACATGGGATGCCTCGCGGAGACAATGCCTTAAACGAGTCAGGCCTGTGTGGCTCCCGAACATATTTAATAAGAAAATTAAAAAAAAACCGCAGATCCCACGCACTGTGGGAACTGATGTAATGCGAAGCAGCCAGGAAGGAGCAAATCATGCTTTACATAATTTTCATGTCATGTTTTACATGTTAAGACCTGTCATTTATGTTCGTCATACAGTCACGTCGCGCAATACCAATTTTGGTGTATATCAAGCTAGCGAACTGGACGCAAGCGCACCATGAGCGTGGCATGTAAATGGCGTTGTAGATGATACGCATGCCAAGATTTTCATGTTACCACCTGCCACTTATGTTCGTTATAAGTCATGTCACTCAATGCCAAATTTGGTGTATATCAAGCAAGCGAAACGGCCGCGAGCACGCCATGAGCGTAGAATGCAAGTCATGTAGCTCATGACATATCATCATTTCCATATTACCACTTGTCATTTATGTTCGTCATACAGTCATGTCACTCAATATCAAATTTGGTGTATCTCAAGCTAACGAAACGGCCGCGAGCAAGCCATGAGCGTGACATGTAAATCATGTTGTTCATGACATGCACGTCATTATTTGCATATTACCACCTGTCATTTGTGTTCGTCATACAGTCACGTCATTCAATCTCAAATTTGGTGTATATGAAGCTAACGAAACGGCCGCGAGCGCGCCATGAGCGTGGCATGTAAATCATACTTTTCATGAGAAGTTAGTTATGATTTTCATGATATGACCAGCCATTTATGTTCGCCATACAGTCGTCTTATGCCATACGAAATTTGGTATAAATCCCATAAACGATACGGCCAGCACAGCACAAAGTCGTAGGCGGATAGATAGATAGCTAGCTAGCTAGCTAGATAGATAGATAGATAGATAGATAGATAGATAGATAGATAGATAGATAGATAGATAGATAGATAGATAGATAGATAGATAGATAGATAGATAGATAGATAGATAGATAGATAGATAGATAGATAGATACGCTCAAAGTCGCCGAAGTTCGCTAAGAAATGCTTCGCATTTAAAAATGTGGGGCGAACACAGTCAAATGCGGGCCGCGGGCCGCAACCAAGAGCCTCGCGGGCCGCATGCGGCCCGCGGGCCACGTGTTTGAGACCCCTGCTCTAAAGGGCGATATGAGAAGAGCAAGTTTTGAGGTTATGGAAGCTCAGAACAAAATTTGGTTTGAAGAGAGGCTAGGGATTGTGAAAGAAGAGTAGCTGAGCAGAGAAGGTGTTCCGATATTTGTATAGGAAGAGCGTTGACACACAGTTGAGAAAAAGAACTAGGAGGCTCACCAGCAACTATACGGCTAGCGGTGTTAGCGATATGGCAACAAAGAGCGTTAAGCGAAAACTCCAGAGAGGCGGCGAGGATTTACTGAATGGCAGCGATGGAAAATGACCGGCTTAAGTAACTACCGAAAGGGTAAAAACGATGTAAGGAGGGAGGCATTTTATGGTAATTCAAGGGTAAGCGCTTTAGTGTTTGAAGCGTGGCCGGGTTGCCTTAGAACGCGTAGTCATAAAGCGAGATTCAGTAAGAAAGAAGAACAATGCACATGCTGTGGGAAAGTTATAGGGAAACGACGGAGCATGTCTGATTGAATGGGGAGATATCCACCCAGGTGTACGTTGGGGCACGAGCCTACATGAAGCCTTGGGTTTAGCGACAACAATGGAAAATTGAACACGTCCGCCATAGAAAAATGTAAAAGATAGTTGGTGTGTTGGAGGCGGTAAACTAGAGCGAAAAGACAAAAAATACATAGTGTAAAGTGTTTTTTTTTTGTTTCTTTTTTCGAGCCCGGTGGCCCACACATGTCACCGCCCCGTTACAAAGGAGACGCGCATAGCATCCAACCATCCGTACGCGCATGTGATTCAGTGGTCGCGAATTCGAATCGTGTGTGTTTGTTGCGATTTTTCTGAAATTTATTTTTCTGAATGTGGATGATTATTTATTGATTCTGCAGCTAATCACATGCCTTATAAACCTGAAAATTCTAGATAGATAAGTCAAGCAAGAACTGAAGATTTTTGCGCGAAATATAACTGTTGCTCCCTTGAGAAGTACCCGTAAAAAGCCGAGCAAGCGCCCCCCCCACCCTCCTACGGTGAAGGATAATCCGACCAGACTTGGGGGGGGGGGGGGGGGGCGCTTGCTCGGTCCCCGGACCGAAACTCAAGATGGCGGTGGGAGAGGCGCTAAGCATTAAAAAAATGCCCATCCATGTTTTTCTAAGGAAGTGCTTTATTTCTTTACGGTTTTTATTCCCCCCTCGTCACTGTCAATCTCGTCAAACGACTCCTCAGAGTCGGACGCAAAAGTTAAGTTCGCGCACTCGGCCTGCAGAGACCTGCGGTCTTCTGGTGGTACATCGCCGACACCGGAGAGCCTGGCGTACGGCGCACCATCCTCCGAACCTACTAGTCAGTGTTGCGGAGTTGCCACTCCGGAATTGGAATGACTCCGGATTCATTTCACATTTTTGCGACCCTGGAATGGAATGGGAATGAAATGGGGACAATGCTTGGCGGAATGGAATGGGAATGGAATTAAGTGCCTTTTGCACGGAATGGAATGGGAATGGAATTACGTCTCTTTGCGAAAATATAGCACATTTTCGTCTACGCGCTGTTTTTCAAACTTCCACCATTTGTAAGTCAAAGGCCTCGAATTTAACAATAAAGCAAGTATTTTTTAAATGGCTTGGCTAATTACAAGTGCGGTACATTTATAAGCAACACGTCTACTGATTTCTGTCCTTATATAGATTGTGTTGCTCCGAAGTTTGCCTCTATTCTTCGCGTAACCGCGGTTGTATGCCATTGGTATCCGTCATGCGGAATTGCGGCGGTGGCATGCCCACCCTTGCGCCTTGTGATTTTTTTCTTCCCTCGGCGGCGCCCCAGCCGCCTGCTGTCTCACCACCCCTTCACTTTTTTGTTTTTCCGTCTGTCACCGTCGGCGACTCGGACGCATATTCGGAAAAAGAGCTTCTCTAAGTTGTATACCAGACATTGCATACCTGCGCACAGGCGAACACAGAAAGTTCTCCTCACCCCATCTATGCTTGCGAGGCGCGCTTGACAAGCGTAAGTGCTGACGAGCAGTGCGGCCCAGTGTTCCGTATTCGATGCAAAGGCACAAGGTGCCCGAGCGGTGCACTGTTCCAACTAATACCAACATATCTAGAGGGTTTTCTTCCCCGTAAACCAAATCTTAGTTTTCTTCACATTCGCGATCACTCCAGACGCGTGGCAAAACTGTTTAGTCTTCTTGAACACTACTTTTATCAGCATAAAAATACGCTATATCGTCATTTTAGCATTAACACATTCAAGCTTAAACAATATTAAAACATCGCCATTCGTTCTGACATGCTCACCATTCAAATGCTATTGGTAGCGGGAGAACTGCCCCTAGGGGAATTAATAGGGTGGTTGTACTGCACGAGATATGTCACAAAGCTACTATCCCTCGACCTTGGCGACGTGCTTTGCGTACTTTTGCAGTTTTTAATGCATCTGATGGCATCAGCTTTATGGGGCGTTCAGTCTTAACTCGATAAAACTATCAAGATGCCTTTCCTACATTTAGGAATTACTGCCCGGCCATTCCCGGAGTGGGAATGGGCTAATTTTTTTTCATTCCGAGGAATTGAAAGGAATGAATTGCGGTAAGTTCTAATTCGCTGGAATGGAATTGGAATGGAATGGAGGCGCCCATTCCGCAACACTGCTACTATTGCATTAGATATGTCACACCCGGCGAATCATCGAGTCACCGTTTCTACCGAAACGCCTGCCCAAGCCTGCGATACGAAGCACAGGACATCTTGCCGAGACGGTTTTCGGAGGTTGCCCTACAGTGTCCACTGAACGGGGAGGGAGGGGCGGGGAGGGCGCCGCTTGCTCGGTCATCGGCGCTTATTTCAGGTTTCGCGTAAAAGGAGGGGGGGCGCGTGCATGTCACTTCACGGTATATGCTTATTTATAAGCTGCCGCAGGTGGTGCACAATTCACAGCGAAAAAAAAAAAAGAAGTGTCTCTACCAAAACATGTATATACTGCAGCAAGCACTTTTAGCGATTTATTGTACACAGTATATAAGAAAAAATTCAGTTTTTTAAAGTTCAAAAAAAGTTTTTTTAGGCTTAAATGTATAAAAGACGCAATACAAGCCTTAAAACATTCGCCATTGGTACGCATGACAACAGGCATGACAACATCCATGGTACGCATGACAACATCCATCATCTCTGGCTGATTGACAGCCTTGCTGCCAGCACGTTGTTGAGTAAGTAGTTTCTCCATTGCCATGATTACTAGGATGGTACTATATAAGATTACAGATTAGTCCACCTCGTTGGAACAGTGGTTACGGTGCTCGGCTGCTGACCTGAAGGTCGCGGCTGCGAACCGGGCTGCGGCGGTCACATTCTGATGGAGGCGAAATGCTTGAGGCCCGTGTATTGTGCGATGTCAGTGCGCGTTAAAGAACACCAGATGGTCGAAATTTCCCATTCCCTCCATTACGGCATCTCTCATAATCATATCTTGGTTTTGGGACGTAAAACCCCAGGAACGTTATTAATATTACTGATCAGTCAAATGTCAGATGCTTCGAAAGGTGGCAACAGGGAAATGCTATGGAGTGAGTGTGTGTATGCATCAGACATTTACATTTACCGAACAATCGATACATTGGGAATACTGTCTTCCCTCCTCATGTGATTGCTGAGGCTGTTATAGAGGTGCAGCGCAGGTTACCTAACGGAGAAAGAAAGATTTTGTCGAGGGCAATCATTTGCAAGAGACGCTCGCAATACAAGTGCTACGATACATTATTTTAAAAAACTGCATTTCAGCGTTGGCATTCGGAGCACGGACAAAATTTCTGAGTTGGCTGCAGTACTTTCGTAAAAAGTATTCTCTCTTAATATGTACAGTGTCGCAAATATTGCGTGCTTTTACGCGAAACCAATGCATCAAAGTGACTTAGCAGTCTGTGCTCTCCCTATATGTCGCCTTTTCTCTATCTTTATAACTCTACCATCCCTTTCCCCAGTGTAGGGTAGCATACCAGTTCTACTAGGCTTAATATTCCTGCCTTTTCTTTCCGTCCTGTTCCTTTCGTCCTTCCTCTCCAACAACAATAACACAAATTCTCGGTATCGTCTCTCACGCCGCTCGGCACCACTACTTTGACATATATAGCATCCGGTCTTTAACACAAACATATTGTAAAATTCGAAATCGCCTTTGTAATATTGCGTTTTGGCTTGACGAAATACACATGCTACACGCCTTGGCTAAGTCACCTTCCTAGAATTCACATACTATTGCGACAGCACTTATATGGACACGCTTGTGGGGTTTTGCCATTGATGTTGGGGCCGATGTGCCGTTCTGTGTCTGCATATGTTTGTATTTATATAAAACCCAAGTAGAAAAATTGTTCAGGAAAATTTTTTCCCAAAGCACACAACCGCGGATTAGAACATGCAACCTTCCGCTCTGCGAGCGACGCGTTAAACTACTCCGCCACACAGCATAGAATCGCGAGCACACTAACGGCGAGCTATTTATATATACCATTTAGCGCTGGCGGTACGGAGAGCTCTGGATTTACTTTCATTCGCGAGATAGCGCACAGGACGCGCTTTAATGTCGTCGCCCCGCTCGTTTCGTGCCGGAATCGGGAAGCGCATCTTCACCCTGTTTAGTTTGACCTGCAGGGCATGGTCGACCGTGCTGGCAAGCTTCTCTCTTAGGGGAGGAGTGTTGTACGTGTGGTGCTTTCACCGTAAAGTTTGTGTTGAAACCACAGACCGAACGAAGGTCACTTCCCTCGCCGCAGCGATCGTGTTTGCGAAAGGCTTGAGCTGCTAGCCTTTCTCCGTGTGACATTCCAATCTTTTTATATCACATTCATTGCTTCATCCTCGCGGCGAAACTGTGACTTTTCTTTTTGAGCTGGTAAAATGATGGTCGACGAAATGTCAGGGGGGCCGCGGAAGGAGAGCACTGGTTGCTACCCAGCCTCAACTAACGCCGCCATTAATTAGTAGGCTAATAAGCGCGGGGCATGCGCGTCAAGATTAAGAAAAAAAAATTTATCATGCGGTGAATGTAGCAGGAAAATAATTTTTGCTCTGTACGTCGTGGAACTATTTCCACTGCCCCTTTTCACATGCTCCTGCAATCGCACAATTCATGTTGCCGCTACGCCGAAGGTTGCCCCCTGTAATAAATTACGGCCTGTATCATTACAAGTAGTAACACGGAAATGTGGAAATCACCGTCTACATTGTGCTGTTTCTTTAAAATAACGGTTTGTACGATGCTTCGCGGTCTTCAAAAGAGTGGTCGTCGTGCCTGTAAGACTGCGAAATTTCGGAGATGCTAAGGAGCAACACATCGTACAAGAGACATCGGCAGAAGGCCTCCTATTGCAACCACATTTCGCTGTCGCCCAGGAGGAAATCGCTCTCATCACTGCGGCAGCGCGTCAAGCTTGTTTGAATCCAGTAGCCGGGAGCAGCGATGGCCACTATGTTTTCGGCGTGAAGTAAATGGTGGCGCTGCAGTCAGTGATGTTCCGTGCAAGGAATTTTCCCTTTTTCAGAGAATTTTCGACAGTCATTTTGGACGAAAGGGAAAAAGGGAATCTTCGCGATATTGCAGGGAAATTTTGAGGGGCGGCGAAATTATTTTTTTTATAACGATCAAAAGACTGTGGACATGAGGCTTTAACATGTCGCAATCGTTTCTAGGCGCATGTAGCACGCCAAACCGCAGCCTCTAAGGTTCGTTTTTAAAGACCATAGTCTTTCTTGGGATAATTCAACGCAGAAACATTGATGACATTGATTTGACTGACTGCTGGTTTGTGTGGCCAGCGATTCAGCTGCCCGGCGAAAGTTTAAGCCCGTGCTCAAAGCCCGCCCATCTTGATCTGGTGAATCTGTTCATACTTATGAACATTGTCAATCAAAAGTTCTGCGGTCAATTGAAAGGTTTCCCAGTCAATATATATTCTAGTCACTTCACATTTATTTTTTTACGGTAGTTTGCAGAACCGTTCCTAATCAACTCAATAAAATGTTAAATACCACCACAAAAGCTTCTTTCATTTCACAATATTTAGTCACCATTATTGAAAAGTTGACGTGCTTCTTGTACAAAATGTGGTGCATATATATACAGAGCGTCTGCTAGGCACATTAATGTACGCCACGTCACTCAGTAACAAAAAAATAAAAAAAAAACAATAATAAACTTTTCTTCTTATGCAGTAGCCGTGTGCATGAGCATGTACAGCATTCCTTCCGCATCGCATACCGCTTAAAGCGAGCTCCAAGGTAGCTCCTTCGTAGTATTAAAAGCCGATCTCAGAGGCGATGCTTTGAGTTGGGCAGGAAAGAAGAGAAAGCGATGGGAAGCGCCTGAAACACGTCGAACACTATATCTATCTATCTATCTATATATATATATATATATATATATATATATATATATATATATATATATATATATATATATATATATATATATATATATATATATATATAAACTTTTTTGTTCAGGGAAATATGCGGGGATTTTTGGCGATGTATGCGGGGAAAAATGCCGGAAATAGGAAATTTTCGGGCCTCGGAAAGGGAGTTCTTCCGTCCAGGACGGAACATCACCGGCTGCAGTGTGAAAATCGCTCCAAGTGCAATAGCCTGTTCGAGATCCGTGCATGCGCTGCCCATAAATGGGAATAACGAAGGCCATTTGCCAAACGGCCTCGATGAAGCGTGCAATGTGTTTGCGGTCAGAATATTACCGAGATAATCAGATACGCCCCCCACGCTTCTCTCTCCCCCCCCCCCCCCCACCTGTACGCATTGCAGTCCTCTCATGTTGGCTCGCATAAAGCTTGAAGCAGTAGATTTTTCCCGCCACAACAGCCTTACACCACTGGATGGCTGAATACAGCTGACTTGAAAATTCGTCCCCACACCAGCACATTCTTTTCACTGGCCTTGTTTTCATGGTATCAACTCTCATTATTTCTTCATTTTGCAGACACCTGCAGCTTTGAGAAAGGAATCTGTCCCTTATGGGTGTCATCGAACTGCAACGAAAGCGCCTGTTTCCAGGCCCGCAAGGTGGCCTCTATGCTGCTCGGGCCGAGCTACGACCATACCAGTAAGAGTGGTAAGGAAATAACTGAACAAGCTATACCATTGAGTGACCCGAGTATGTAGGAATGAAAGAAATGCAAACGATGGAAATAAAGTGTCCTATTTCATATCGTGTCGTTGGTCATCGGCACTGACGTAGCGTTATTTCCGTATTTTTTATTATGCACTTGAGAAGTAAAACAACTTTAATCACGTGCCCGTGTCTTCTGCTGTGAAGCAATTGTAACGATGTCATGCCAACTTTCACCGTTGTCAGCGGATGTCACTGAATTCGCAGAGCTAATGGGGAGCGTAATGTCAGATGACCTGAGCTGTTTGTGTTCGCCATGCACTACATACTCTTCTACGTATACAATTAGACGTTGCTCCGACCTTCAACGTAACCACCCACATTAATTTAAGAATTAAGTCACCTGTATATTTGTTTGATTGCATTTCTACTAAGTATTTTGTTGATGTTGTAATTATCTTTTTTCTGTAATCAATTGCATATAGTAAGTTCAACAAACTTATTCGCAAGACAAGCTCCAACAGCAGGTGCAGCTTTTTGGTATTTGTATTTTGTACGAACAACAGCAGCAAGTCCGACGTCGTTGTTGCGGATGGGAACCGATGCGCACAAAAGACAGGGACACAAGAAGGAACATAGATTGACAGACGAAGCGACAGCACTTCGTCTGTCTATGTTCCTTTGTGTTCCTGTCTTTTGTGCGCGTCAGTTCCCATCAAGATGAATCACCAACAAGCCCAAGTTGACTACAGTTCCACTTCAAGCACTTCTTCTAGCATGTCTGTGCTCTGAGTTATCCCGCCGCAAAGTCTAATTGCCTGGTTAATGACTGCGCATGCAAGGCGGGGTGAAGATCGACACAGTGTTCCTCCTTGATGTGACGGTCAGTCATTCCTTGCTATCGCAAGCGGTAAAGGCTAACCGTTGTCATCTTTGCCTACGCCATCGACCCGTTCTGAGACGAAACGCTGAACGCAACGTCCAAAGCACATCCGGGAGAAGCTTTGCGCCAGTCCTCAGTGTCACATTCGTAATCATCCGAACGATTAAACTTAGAACCCGGATATGTCGGCACAAGGGATATTTTAGATGAATTGCTTCAAGTGTAACTGTGCCGAAATACGACTGCCTCCAACTTTTCAAAACGAAATGCCCGTTTACTGCATTCACTAAAAAGTTTATCATTGTATCTTTGTTAATCGGGCAGCTGACAGCGATATTTATTGACTCACTTTGTGTCTCCTTGGATACATAACGTACCTGAAAAAGTGGTTTTCATGTAGCTCCCAGTGCTGAATTTAAGAAAACGACGAAGCTTAATTTTGAATACCCGGTATAATATTTATAAATGTTAGGGTTTCACGTGCCAAACCCATGATGCGATTATGGGAGACAACGGCTCAGGGAATTCTGGCCTCCTTGGGTGCTTTAATTAGTACCCAAATCTAAGCATCTGGGCCTCCAGCATTCTGCCTCCGAAATGTGGCCGCCAAGCCCGGGCTTCGATCCCGAAACTTTTGGATTCCCATTGAACCACTACTTTACTGGCTTTGTGCTCGCAATAAGCACCCGGAAAGAGCTTTTGACATACTCCTCAGTCGTATGCAAGTTTACGCTGCGAATGTTTTCGGTGGTGCCCGCAGACGTGGCTATTTTCTTATGTAGAATAAACCCCACACATTGATGGTCATTGATGTGGCAAGAGCTCATAGTTCTCTATCTCTCTTTCTGTACTGACTCATGCAGTGGACGGCTGGAGCGCATACGCCATAAAAACAACACCAAACGTCTCGCGGCAGACTGCCTCATTGACCCGAAGAGTAAAGGGGCCGTTCTGCTTCACCGGATGGTACCACCAGTCGGGCACGCAAGTCTCGACGGCCATGTTCATCTTGGTTAATCTCAAAGCGAGCAAACGCACACACTTTCACGACTCACGGCCGGACAAGTATGGGCGCTGGCAGCGAGTGCGGTACTCCGAGAAGCGAACCGGTGATTTCCAGGTTGGTGAAGCAGTGCGCTTGTTTTCAGGATGTTATGGACTTTCAGATAAGCAGCGTTGCAGACGTTACCAAAACAAAAACTAAATCCTTACTCGTTCCGATCGAAAAAAAAAAAAACAAGAACTCCTTAGTCCTTGCCCTATCGGGAAAATAGGGCAAGTGAAGCTTCTCGTGAGCGTGCTTGACGAACTTCTTTCTTTCTTTCTTTCTTTCTTTCTTTCTTTCTTTCTTTCTTTCTTTCTTTCTTTCTTTCTTTCTTTCTTTCTTTCTTTCTTTCTTTCTTTCTTTCTTTCTTTCTTTCTTTCTTCCTTTCTTTCTTTCTTTCTTTCTTTCTTTCTTTCTTTCTTTCTTTTTATCACATTGTGCAGTGCTTCCTTTTAACTGTTTTCCTCCACCAAGCCGGCAATAGCACCGTCATGATTAGCAGTGCAACACTTCCATTGCTACAGGCAACAACCACGATGATGCGTTCATACCCAGAAAGCAATGAAATATTGCAACGTGAAATGACAAGTCACCTCGATTCCATCGATAAAACAACAGATTGCCGTATGAACAACGGTTGATCGCTGAGAAGCAACACGATCGAGAGAGCTTAGAAACTACCATATCCAGGGGTCGACGCCAGCGTGACACTGTTAAAAAGTTGTAAGGGTGTACCTTCAAACTTGTCCCTATAGTTTGGTGGTTCGCTCACATTATCCTTTTTTTATTAGCTTCTCTAATTCGTAAAATGGGGAGTACTGTGATCTGCGCTTGCCGGCATTCTTACTTCTCTTTCTTTTTACTTTTTATCGAAGCACAAAAATGTGCCGCAAATTTGAAAGCCAGAGAATGTTATCACACGAAGCAGGATGCGTGATTATGCATAGCGGAGAATGATCGCGCAACTGCGCGGATGCTTACTTATTTTTTTTCATTTTCACCTCTAACAGATTAGTATACGGTACTACATGGAAAGATTCGCTGAGAGAGGAGTTTTCGCCGTCGACGATTTGACCGTGGACGACCAAGCGTGCACTGGTAAGTAGAAACTTATGTAGGAAGGCTTGTTGTTTGTTGGAAAAATAAAACCAAACAGTAGAACTGAAAACTAAAAGATGCGCAACAAATAAAGCGCACTTGTACATATATATTTTAATTTTGGCCCATCTAGGAGCTGCAATACAGAGTGTGCGTTCCTCGACTAAAATACTATTTCTTTTTAATTTTACGTATCCTCCCTTAATGCACACTGAGTCTACGTATCGCGCCGTTCTTTAACCACTCTAGAAGTGCTGCGTTATTAATGGGACGTTGCGTGAATGCAAAGAGATGTTGATTTCAATCTATTTAATATCTAATAAGGCCAGAATTTATGCTTTCTAGGAAACAAGTTGTTAGCTGTGAACTGGCAAATGCATCAACGACACAATCTGAATAATATTACTCCATATTTCATGGGACAGCGCCTCCAGAATTGGTAGCTTCTCTAGCTGGGCTGTACGTCATGCAGTCACGTCATACAGTCAGGTCACTCAATACCAAATTTGGTGAATATAAAGCTAGCGAAACGGCCGCTAGCGAGCCATGACCGGGCATGCAAGTCATGTTGCTCATGACATGTCATGATTTCCATATTACACTTGTCATTTAGGCTCCTCATACAGTCACGTCACGCAATACCCAATTTAGTGTATATCAAGCTAGCGAAACTGCCGCGAGCGTGCCATGAGCGGGCGTGCAAGTCATGTTGCTCATGACGTGTCACGACTTCCATATTACCACTTGTCACTAATATTCGTCATACAGTCACGTCACGCAATACCAAATTTGGCGTATATCAAACTAGCGAAACGGCCGTCAGTGCACCATGAGCGTGGCATGTAAATCATGTTGTACATGACATGCATGTCCAGATTTTCATATTACGCTCTGTCATTTATGGTCATGCAGAAATGTCTCATCGTGCCATTTTATGGATGTATTCAAGTTAAGAAAACGGCCTCAGGAGCACTACGGCCATGGCGTCTAAATTATACTTTTCATGACAAGTTATTCATATTTTTCATGATATGACCTAGTCATTCATGTTCGTCATACAGTCATCTTACGCCATACCAATTTTGATATAAATCCCATTAATGATACGGCCAGGAGAGCACAAAGTCGTAGGCGGCTAGATAGATAGATAGATAGATAGATAGATAGATAGATAGATAGATAGATAGATAGATAGATAGATAGATAGATAGATAGATAGATAGATAGATAGATAGATAGATAGATAGATAGATAGATAGATAGATAGATAGATAGATAGATAGATAGATAGATAGATAGATAGATAGATACGCTCAAAGTCGCCGAAGTTCGCTAAGAAATGCTTTGCATTTAAAAGCATGCACGTGATTGTGAAAACGCGGGTATTTGGAGGCGGGATTCTCGGGCGTGGTTACAAGGTGCGTGGTGCAGCCTGTTACACAAAGCACGTATTGAAAAACTAGATTTCTTTTTCTCTGTTCCTACAATATACAAGTGAAGAGCCTTTCAAAAGTGAGGTGCAAACATTTCTGCATTTCGCTGAGATATTTGCATGTTTACTTTATACTACATTTTATTTGCTTAGGATTTAACCACCTGCCTCTACATATGCCATAAATCATCACATGGAAGTAATGTTTGTTTTCTCCGCCAATAAATGTTACACAGGATTTATGGCTGGTACATTCTCATGAGAACTGGCTGCATTAGAAAATAAATCTATTAAAAAAATAAGAGCATTGCAGAATACACATGAAATACGTTCGTTGTCACAACTAGTGCAGTAAAAGCTGGTCCAATCAACCCTCGTTAATTCGGAAAATCGGATAATTCGGACCTGCTCCCTGGTCCCGGCCAGCATACGCACTGTTTACTGGCATCAAACTCTCGTTAATTCGGTCACATTTGGCCGCCACCCGCTTAACTCGTACGATCCTCGGAGCGCCGAGCGCGAAGTGCCGCTAATGTGCGACGCAATATAGTAAAATCGGCGTTCGCTCTTTTCAGTTACCATGGTTTTGTCCACATGCGGATCCGGCACTTAGCAGCTTCATTTGAACTTGAAATGCACGCGCAATGTCACAAAAGTCAAACATCGCAGAACCTGTTAAAGATAAAGAGCTTTCAGTCACATTTTATCTATGGCTAAAGGAGATCTGCAGAGCTCTTCCAAGTAATGATGTTACGGAAGTCTTTGTCCGAGTCGATTGCCCCGGGAATCGAGTGCGGCAATTTTTTTAGGCGCGTCAAGTACAAGCGGAGTTACAGGGAACTGTCGTACACTCTAAGAGTTTTGTCTCTCCTGTCGTCCCGGTGAGCACACTAAATGCTACAGTGTGGAGGGATGACAAGGGGGGCCAGAAGCTACGTCCGTACGTCAGCGCATTTCATTGCCTTGACCACTCTCTTTTCTTGTTTACTGTGAACGCGCAGCACACATTCAGTGTGGGCAGGGGCATAGGCAGAAATTTTTTCGGGGAGTGGGGCGGGGAGGGTTCAACCAATGCTTTATGCATGTTCGTGCGTGCGTTTGTATGTGTGCGTGTATATATACGCAAGCAAAATAAAAATATGGGGAATGTTTGAACCCCCCCCACCCATCGACGCCACTCAGTGTGGGCACCATGCTAGTGTAGGCACTGTGGACCACGGCGCGGGCACGCTGCGGCGCAGCCTGGTGGCAGCAGTGTCTGTGCAACTCATGATGCTAAAATCAGCTATTGGCCATGTCCATGGGCTTTTGGATATATGACGCAGTTGATTTTGGGTATATGATATTTTTTGTTGAAAGTAGAGTGAGCAATTTCTAGCTCATTTTGAAATTTGAATGAAAATGCCATGCTGCCTACTGCGCTATAATGCTTGGGTCATAATCATATGTATGCAGGAGCCTCCACAGCCAATCAGCGGCTTTTTCTGACCATTTTCAAAAAGTATTGGAAGTATTAAACGATGGCACTCCTCCCCCTAACAGCAAACGCGCGCACTCGCAAAGCGATATCGGTGCAAGAGCAAAATCTATTTAGCCCGTATCACGGACACGCTATGACTGTTTCAATGCTGACTGTAGTCGCCTGTTCATTTGCTTAATATACGACTAGTTTTCACCCAGTTTCGTCCAGTTGTCCCTTCTTTGTTGTTGCGTAAGAACGAAGTTGCCGAGAGTCATCTTTTTTTTTCCCGAAGTGTGGCGCCCACATTGAAACTAACGTATATAAATAATCACCCGTGCCAGAAAGTGCGTTGCATATATACATTAGGACATTTTTCTACATTGTTGATGTAGAACTTATTTAGCGGCCCCGAAAAGAAATTACGGTAAATATAATACTTCGCAGAGCGTCCATTCCTCGACATTTTCTTGAACAGATATCAGTTCGTGGCTGTTAGAAGTGGATAAATCTCAAAACAATTGTTTTGTATAATTTGTTTTCTTTCAAAATATTTTACCCAGACCTTCAGTTCGCTTGCCTTTCATTCTTCTCTACGCATGAACCTAAGTTCGTGTTTCAATAAGCATATGTGTGGTCCGTGTAGGCCTGCACCCGTGAATCAAATAAACAGCTTTATCAGGACTTCGTTTGTTGACGTATTGGAAACAGAACCCCTTCCTTGAATACGTGTTCTTAGCGCAAAATTTCACGTGATTCATCAAAGAGAAGAGCAAATGCAACTTACCGTGCATATTTTGTGATTTATTAAAACAAAAACAAAGAAAAACTTTTCGCTCTTGCCCGCTATACTTCTATGATGCCCTTTTCAGAGCCAATGGATGGTTCCTGCGACTTCGACTGGGGCGATAGCTGCGGTTACGAACCTGGGAAACGACCGCTACGGCAAATGGCTCCTTGAAGACCGAAATGTGACGCAATTTTTTCATCCCGATTACAGCACAAACACACCTTCTGGTAAGTTGTTAGTTTGACGGCATTGTAGCAAAGGTAGTTTGCCGCTGCCGACCGAGTAGTGGGGAGCCAGCATGTTTACCTCAACACCTTGCTGAGATCATGCAAAGGCGGAAGCTGAAGAACGTTGCCGCATTCAAACTTACTCGTTTCCTAGTCCTCATCGGCTGGCATTTATTACACGCGGATCGGTTAACCCAATCTGCCAAAATTGTAACGCACAAGAATTGGCCACACAAAATCACATATTGTGGGGATGTGAAGGATTTCCTCCCCCCAGAACGCTCCTGCCAACTCGCTCACGGTCAGCGTGGGAAGAGCTTCTTAAGACTCCCGTCAAGGAAAAGCAGCTAGCGATTGCTGCCTGGGCCGAAAGGGTCGCTGCCCACGTGGAGCCACCCTAAGGCCCGCGCCTTCTGTGCGACTAAAGTTGATTCCTCCTGAAGAACGTTTAAAATAGCTAAACTGCAGCATTGCTCTCCTAAGTTTGATAAAACTATCTCTTCAGGCCAGTGTAGAACTTTATTCCTCGCAAATGCCTACTTTTTTCTCGTTCTAGCTACTTCTGCCTCGAGGACATCGATGCATTATTTCGCATATATGACTGTTTTGCATTAGTTCACATGTTCAAAACACCCACTTTTTCGCGGTTTTGTAATACGACTTGTCAAGGAAAGCTCGCACTGTAAACAATAAAAAGATCAGCATTTTACTCTTTTACATGAGTCTTGACATGCAACATATATAACACACTTTAAAGGTACACAGAAGCTTTATTTGGATATCAATAAACTCTGTTCGGAGTGTCGTGGGAGGCGCGACTTCCTAAAGAAAGAGGATGAACCTTTAAATAAATATACGGAGTGTTGAAGAGAGCATATGTGCGTCATGATGGCCAGGACACACATGACAAGAAACCGAAGAAAGTGCATGACGCAGGCGCTGTCTATCAACTGAAGGTTTAAGAGAAAGCGCAGATTAAATGAACGGAAATGGATGCACTGACAAAAATCTTATCACTCGAAACCTCGCTTCTAATCACGCCTGTTGCAGGTAAAACAGCTCAATATCGGTGAGAGCAATTTAGATAACTATGTGGCAAATCAGGACTTACCAGTTTGAGTAACAGGTGCAGGGCTGGTCAAAAGCTCGCAGGCCACGCTGTCATAGGAATACATGGGATAGTGGCCTGCAAACTTTTGACCTCCTCCTCCCCTCTGTACATTCTGTAGAGTGTATTCGTACCAAATTGAAGTACCTAACGATTTGCCCATCGTGTTGCCACACTACGTTCGATATAAGTATTCGTGCTTTTAGAAAGTGTGGTACTGTTATTGTGATGGCGTACGCGCTTCGCACAATACGTCGGATTCATATATTGAAGTTTTCTGGTTTCCTCTCCCTCACTTCCTTTCCCACCCCCTTGCTATACTGCACTATTCAAGGCTGTGCTCTGCTCTGGTAGCCGCTCGCTTTCGGTTGGTGTGTAGGGGGGTTCGAATCTTGCCTAGCGAATAATTTTTCCCCTAGGATTTCTCTCTTACTATATCTTTATTTCTCTTTCTTTTTGTCTCTATTTCTTTCTCTCACTTTGTACTCGTAGTCTCGCCCATGAGAGATATTGCATCCCGCGCCGGAGAAATAGGCGCTTGTGTTTCGGGAGCGATGCAAAAGGTGCAGATGAGGACGACGATGAAGGAGAGCACGAACAGATGACGTTGCGGTTCAACATGATGTTTTTCTGGTGACACCGCACAAACTACGGCGAGCTACAATAGAGTCGCTGTTAAAGAAAGCTTGTTTCATTCACTCTTCAGGACAAATATTGTTGCTGCAGTTGTTCATTTCAGTGATATGAAGCAAGCTCAAGAAGTTGACGAAGAAGACGACGTAATTCATGCCAAGGGGACAGGGGGGGGAACGAGAAGAGAATAAAGAAGAAGTTAGGAAATGGCGACCTGAAGAGTACTGTCTGTTTATTATGTGCGGTCTCGTTACATGATACTCTATCCTGTCCCCATTTATATAAAATGGAACGGAGCGCATTATTAAGGCAAATTCTATCGGCTATAGTTGATAAAAATTTTCGCTACATGTTTCCAAGTTGCCACATAATTCATCACCTTTTCCGAACCTCTTTGCCATATATTCTCATATATCTGTTACGGAAATATTCGCTAAATATATATAAAAGGCATATGGGGAAAAAATCAATTCCTTTAGGAAACAAGTGAAATTAGTGCATCGGCATGCGAATTGTTTGAATACTCTATAGAAGAAACAATACGCTCCGAAAGGTACAAAAGAAATTATTTTGAAGGCACCGAACAGCCATGATATTTCATTCGACAAAGCAAAGGAAAGCAAAACAAAACAAAACAAAAATCCAGAAGCCTATCCGTATAGTTACGGCAAATTTTCTTGCGCCTGATGCAACAACCATTCTTCACTTACAGGTGGCCTGCTGTACTTAGAGTTAAAAGGTAACGGGACAACGGCTATGCTGACGAGCCCAAGGCTGACCGGCCGCCCTGGCACACAGTGTCTCGACTTTCGCTATCTCTTAGCTGGAAAGTACGGGGACCAGACTGCATATCTCCTTCATGTATTCCTGCATGGTAGGTTAAAAGGCCTTCTCTGCATGAAAGGGAAGAAAGAGGGCCAATTAAAAGCATGAACAGCTTGACTTCTTAAAATATGAAGAAAAAAGAACAAAGCGACAAAAATAAGCACCGCTTTTCAACAAAGAAATTATTCCTGATGAAAAATATATAAACATTTTTCGTCAGGAAATATATACAAACACAAATAAATACTCGAACATAGAAAAAAGCGATGCGACATTCTATCGCCCATGCGCAGAAACACGCACACTTGCTCTCGCGCCACAGCGCGACATCGGAAGCTATTTTGCAAAATAAAAACAGGGATGCCAGTGAAGAAAGCATTTGATCCTTTGTGGAACGCGAGAACTACAAGCAGTTTATTTTGGTTTTTTTATTGCATTGACACCTGTTGTATGAACCCCAAATCCACCCCCCACCCGCTTTTTTTTACTGTGTTCCGAAAGGTTCGCAAGAAACTTCATGGACGTGGCCTTCGAGCGAGCTGTCGGAAGGGTCGTGGACAACGAAAGAAATATCATTCAAAGAAGACAAAGATTTCACGGTAAGTGCTTGGAGGAAGAAAATCATCAGGAATAAACGCAGCATGACATTATTCTGAGGAAAACTTATGGAAGCAAACGAAAAACTGGATTATACTGTAGCGGTGCTTTCACCCTCCATGTACGCCGTGTCTCGTAGATAGAAAATGATCATGATTGATCTGTACATGCTCGCTTCGTCCGATTCTTCATCGCCTTCCTTTTCTTCCTCTTCTGCTTCGCTCCCCGAGCACGTGGGCCAATTTGTCTCACATGGAATGCAATAACTCTGATGGGTGAGAGAATGAGCACAGAGAGAGAGAAATGGAGAGAGAAAGAAAGCAATAGGAAAAGATAAATTCTTGGGGGAAAAATTCTTGGCGAGGCGAGACTCGAACCCGCATCCCCGCGATACAAAGGCGAGCATCCTAACCACTCAGCTCACCAGGAACAGTAGCTTTTTGTAGCATGTCAATGTATGGTGGAGGGATAGGAAATTAAGGCGGACAGATGTGAGACGCAGAAGGAGGGACAGAATGAGGGTAGAACAAGTGCAGAGAGAGAGAAAGAAGCAGTAGAAAAAAAAAGAGAAAGAGAGAAATAGAAAGACAGGGTGAAATGGATAGAAGGCGAGAGAACAATTACATAGAGAAAAAATTAGGCAGATCCCCCATACCATGGGAAGCGATGTTATGCGAAGCATGCGCCGGGAATGTGACTGAGGTGGAATTTTTTTAATAAGCAAACGTTACGAAATGACGCTAATGATATGTTCAAACGTTGAACGCACAGACATATGTTGAACCGCCGCTTATTTTTATATATCGAGTTGTTTACAGTTGTGTAACAATGTCAACTACAACATGGGTTTATCAACACCAGATATGTAGCAATTCTGCTTGCGAGGATGGTAGCCCTGGCCATTGCTACGTAGACCAACTTGAGTGGATGGCGCTTAACTACAATTGACCTTGACGCGACGTGACGCCTGTGTCATACGAGCACATATGTGATGTTTATAGAATTAGATACCCAGAAATGCAACAACAATTGGACGTTTCACCAACATTGCGCCAGCATAGGGTGTTCTTCCAAAGCAGTTTCGAGACCTGGCGTGGCTTTGTGATATAATGCCTTGGTTCCCACGCATAATGATTGAGTTCGATCCCTGCTGGGACCCCGATATTTAACGTTTGCATTTGTCAGGTCAACGCTGCCACTGTCAGTTTTTATTAACGCTATCGCACTTAAATAACCAATGTCTGTTCTCGCCGTACCTGGGTAGATATAAACTGTCAATCACCTGTGGCGCATACCCGCATACAGCGGCCCGCGGTATACGGGCGTGTGCTGCACTAGTCTGGAGGCAAGGGTTTGACGACGTACGCGACAGGATTGTCACGTTATTCATGTCATTAGCCACCAAACTTATTCCCCACAGTCTTTTACACTTCCATACTAATTTTCGTGTACCCCAAGTTAAGAAAGCGATCACGAGAGCACCCAGACGTAGCCGGCCAGATAGATAGATAGATAGATAGATAGATAGATAGATAGATAGATAGATAGATAGATAGATAGATAGATAGATAGATAGATAGATAGATAGATAGATAGATAGATAGATAGATAGATAGATAGATAGATAGATAGATAGATAGATAGATAGATAGATAGATAGATAGATAGATAGATAGATAGATAGATAGATAGATAGATAGATAGATAGATAGATAGATAGAAACGCTCAAAGTGTCTGCAGTACGCAAAGAAATGCTTCACATTTAGTAAAATACAGACCGAGAGACAAACAATTACATAAAAACAAAGAGGAAGAGAGAACAAGATACAAAAAGCCAAAAAAAAAAACTGAAAAAAAAAGAAAAACAGAAAACAAGGAGACATATGGAGAATCAGATAGAAGGACACAATCTTAAAAAAAAAAACAAAGATAAGAAGTTAGGAAGGATAGCCATGTGTAGTATAGAATAGCAAGGGGTGGAGAAGAGAGAGGTGAGCGAGTAAAAGCCTAGCCAAGCCAGGACCCGCTAGGGCCCACCCAGGAGATAGAAGGACACAAACTAAAAAAAGCATAAAAAGATGACAAGCATAGTCATGTGTAGTGTAGAATAGCAAGGGGTAAAGGTACAGGTGATAGAGTAAAAGCCTAGTCAAACCAGGACCAACCAGGTGCCCACTAGCACTTCGGTTACTCAGCCTTGTGCGACTTTAGTAGAAGCTGCGCTAATTTGGGTATTGAGGTTCCTAATATGGTATTTTACAGACACGTTTCGGCGAGAGATATGTGCAGAAGCTTGTGTTGCACAGTGTCCAGAATGAAAGCGTGAATGAACTAAATAACGTAAATTTAGTGGAAGTAGAATGATGCATTTCTGCCATTCTGCATGATGCACTTCTGCAGACATCTATGGCCAATTATCACAAGCATTGCAATCTACTGTTTGAGATACGGTGTGTTAAGAGGAAGGAAGTATTTCGCAGCAATGTCAGTGGAGTCCCGTCTATATACCATGCAAAGTTAATAACTAACTTATTATCAGTATAACGCGCGTAGTAGTCTACACCAAGTACAGTACCGCGAGTGTTAGCCTACTTCGAAGTGTGAATGTATAAGCAAACTCTTCATCAGGCCATCAGGAAACCATAAAATTTGTTTTATTCTAACATACTGGAAAATACAAGTCTTATAACCACTAATATTTCGCATATATACGAGAGGATTTGCGTGTGTAGACCCCAGAGACTAATCATTAATCCTGTTGCACGACAATATACTCGGACATGGGCTCTTTGTAAACCAGCAATGAATATTTCACCGAAACATTAGCGCATTAACGTTTATAGAATGCTGGGGTCAATAATTAAAATTGCTGCAATCCAACATATGGTGAACTCAACGCCTAACAATGTAGTATTCTATAAAAAATTTGTATGATCTCACGCGTATGGACCTTTCAGGACTATACATAGCCTATCACTTTTACAAACGTTCACCGCATATCAAGTAGAAAAGAATACTTAGTCTATATGGCAAGCCCACCACTTTATGTTTTTTAAAAAGAATGCATTTTCTGCAGGTGATAATTCAATGCGCCATGAGAGGACCTAGTTTTACCAAATCCTATTGCGCCATAGATGCCGTAAAACTGCGGGACTGCCAAGGCAAGCGTGGTGAGTGAAGTTTCTTTCAATGTCGTTCAACAGCCTTCGATAGCTTGTTTACCGACTTAGTGAAGCAGTTTACTTGTAACAAATAGTCGCGCAGATTTGCATACTGCGTGAGCGCAGAACAAAATTACTTAATATGATCCTAATTTTTGCGTCACTTGAGCAAACCTCTGCTTTTTGCCCTTTTGTGTTAAATATTGTATGACGACTCTATTACATCCGTTTAAAATGTGTTTTATTAAACCCCCCTCAAATACTTTTTTTTTATTATGAGGCTTGCAGTCCTACGGGTTTCGTCATTGGTAGCTGGCCCGCGCCGTCGCCCGCGTAGCGAATGTTTTCCAGTGAGGAGAACAGGTTATTACAAGAACATAGGTTCATTTACTTACAAGAGGAATCGTTTCATCCAAGCCATTTCACTTCTTTGTACAAGGGTCGTCGGCTTTTATAGCCCCCCGTCCGCTAGCACTGAGGCACTGAAGCGGTGACATCAGCTCCCACCAATCAGGTGTCTTGCCGTCTAAGTGCTTCGTCTACCAGAAAGGGTGAAGCGGGCCCGTCGAAACACCCAATGGGGAGCATGGTCGAGATGTTTAATGGGCGCCACAAATCCATCCCACAATGGCGAAGTACAAGTCCCTCGCTTGGGCGAGTTGATTCAGAGAACTCCCGGCGATGAATTTCATTCCGGAGGGTCATTGAATTCGAAGATCTTTGATGACAGCCACTGCCTCGAGCAGCTAAAAACGGTTATGTTAGCGTTCAAGCGAAGACGGGCCCTCGAACGGCAGGAACCTTTCCAGCGGCTCCGTGTCACGTTGAGGAGAACGCGCAGGAAGGGTGTCCGCGACTCCCCCATCGGGCTGCCGCGTGAAGCCACGACGATGGCCCGGCTCACTTACTCGACCACATGTGTTAAAGCTCCTTCCAGAAAAATACCGGGCTCGATGCATTCCGTCGAATGCTAATCTCGGTGGGAAAGCTTTCTAACCGACAGGTCAATGCGTACCGGCGTTTGTCATTTTGGGATTTCTTGGTCCAACCTTAACACTATGCTTACTCTGTTTCAAAACTGTGCTTGAAAAATACATTTCCACACATTTGTATTCGAAACCTGACTGCATTAGATTGCCAAACGCTGGTAAAAGAAAACACAACGAGGCATTTTCGGCGAGCTCTAGTAGAGGAGAGTTCCAGGTAGGAAGCCTTAAAATATAGGTGTGCGCTTTAAAAATGTCACTACATAAACGTACTCGGAGCGCTTTGGTAATATATTTATAAAATAGGGGATGTTCAAAATGTCTATTGCCATCTCCCGAAAATATACCGTAAGCATCGTCCGCAATCTTTTCTTGAGCGCAGAAAAAAGAAACCAATCGCATCTCAACATCTCGACTGCCAGTGCGCTTGTTCTGATTTTCTTGCTGTCGTTCTGCAATTCCTATCCACTGCTGTGTGTTAATGTGCACCGATTTAACGAGCAAGCTGTGCCAACGCCGTAAACAAGGCGCCACTGCCTTTAAAAGAACAATGCCTTGATTACTTGAGCGGTGAAAAGAAAATAGACTTTCGCCATCGGAGCTGGTTTTGTCAACGATATTGGCATGGCACACGCTCTAACTGAAGCTGCCAAGTACATAAGCAACCAATGCGAATTATACATTTTTTTTTTGTTCATTGATGGTGTCTGCCTATTAAAGAGACTAGACTCATAGTCACCGTTCGGTAAGGCTTTCAGTCATATTTTTTTTTTCTTTTTTGTGAAAGAAAGTGCCATTGGCGCTTTTCAACATTTTCTTTTAAACTTTGGGAATCATTCAGCAGAACAGCAGGACTTAATAGCTGACGGATCTCACGTTTGCTATGTTCAATTCACGTGCGTAACGCATTTCGATATAGCGGCTAAATAATGAATTGGCCTATTTTCTATGACTGCCTATTTATTACTGGCTCATTCCATCTTAAAATGCACACACTCGTCATGAAACAAAAAAGATGCCTTTTGAGTGCTCACTTGTCATACACTTTTCTATAGCGGACCTCGCAACATTTCATATATCAGCGAGTAAAGCATATAAATCATTTTTGTAAGTACGCGCTCTAACCCAAACCATATTACCGCACTAAAAAAGCAATTTCGTCCATCACATGATATAATAATCCCCTGCAGTGCCAGAGAATAAAAAAAGACATGTAGCATTTTCGATTGATAGGTATCGTTGCTTGGAGTAAGGTAGAGAGGTGGGCGAGTTGGAAACAATGGTACAGCGCTCGTACTGTGTCCTTCTCTTCTAGTGCTCCGTCTTGTTCGCGCTGATTTTTTACAACATGCATTCATTTTAGAACGCCAGCCTAAATGAACTGGCTCAGGGCATGCCACAGTCGCACTCAGAACTTCTTACAACTTTTGGAGGGGTTATAATACGTAGGTAGGTATGCCTATAGTATATAGACGCGTTCCACAGCATAATCGCGAAAATAATGGTTCATTTTTTTTTCTTTTCTGATAGCTCCAAATGACAGCCTCTGTGACTTTGAAGATGGCTGGTGTTCTTGGAAAAGTCTGCCGTCGACTTCCTCTCGCGTTTCATGGCTGCTTGGTGGCGGAAACGTAAAAACTACCTTAGCAAGACCATCTAAGGATCACACGTATGGGAACACTACCGGTGAGTTCGACTTGGGATGCCATAAATTAGCGGGAGGGGAAACCATAAACAGACACAACGCATCCACTTGAGACATCCCCTTGTTGTAAGCAATGACCCGAAATCCAGTTGTTTTCTCGCAAAGTGATAAGGATAAGGAAATTTCTGAAGGGGTGGATCATCCTTCAAAGGTCTGTGTTGTGTTAGGCAGTGCGTAAAACAGCAATGCCGATATATGTTGCTATGTATACGCACACATGTTCCCCATTAGCTACATTTCCAATATTCATATTTATTTTCTCTGTTTTCCTTGTCTTCTCTGCCTGGGCACAATACCTTCTTACAGGAATTGTACATGTGGAAAGGGATCGGAAATCCCTATGCAAAATGACCTGCAGACATCTGATTTCCATTTCTGGTGTTTCAGTAAATGACTTTATTTCACGTGAGCACACGAGCAAATTGGAATTAATATTTCGGCGTAGTGTCGGTTCATGTTTATACGTTCATGGTGAAGGTCAGCAGTGCGAAACGCAGAAGTGCAGAAGGACAGAGAAGAAAGGACTGAGGATTCTAAAGAGCAACGAACACGAGCGCTCATCCTCGTCCCTCTTTTGCTTCCTTGGTCCTTCCCAGGCTTTACTTCCCCGCTTCTGTCCTTCGCGCTGCTGCCCTTCAGGTTAACTGTCTTTGTCTCAGTCTCAGGGCATGTCACAATATACTGGATAGCTTCCAAATAATTTTACCAGCTTTCGACATATTTTATCTTTGGAATCGATTCTACTTACAGGAGCGTTTTGTTTTCATCACAATAAAGCTGCTATTGAACACTTTACCTTGAGTGAGCTCGACAACGAAACCATTTAAATAATGCAACGAAGATTCGCACGCACGGTAAACAAGACATTTACGCGCCATAGCGCAGGTGTTACCTGATTTGTTTGTCGCACCAGCAGAAACGTAATGAGCACAAGAACTACGTCATCTAGTGTTACTGTAGAGCAGGCGTCTCAAGCTGACCTCAGCTACCTGGCCACCGTCAAGAAATTTAGTCCCGCAAGGGCCGGGACAGGGAAGAAAACAGTGAAGCGGGAAGAGGCAGGGCGTTGAACAAAAAATTACCTAACGCTGCCGTCTGAAATAACGCATGTCCCATATCTCACAAATGAATAATTTATGAAGGGGATCTGGCGTGTGGATTCCGGAAGTATATCGATACTGATCTCCAGAATGTCGTAAATCTGTACGCCTATTTTGAAATATACCGATTTTGTTTCGCGGTTATGTTTCAACACATGGTGACCGCATTAGGTCCCTCACGAGAAAAAAAAAATACTTGAGACGAGTCCCTACTAGGTAGCTTGCCCGAAAAAAAGAGCTATTAATCGCAGTAGGGGAGTAAAAAGTGCGGGTGCATATCATTGAGCAGATCCACAAACATTTTATTCCTTCTGAAGCCGCGGGCCGATAGCGAAGCGTCCACGGGCGGCATGTGTCCACGGGCCGCGTGTTTAAGCCCCTGGCTGTAGTTCATGACCTGTGTGACCTACCACTATGAGATGCGCTTCTTTCCACGGAGCGGGGTGGGCTCATGGGGTCATGAAACGATTTTGACAATTGTCTGAGGAGCAAGATAGCAGAATTAAATAATATAGTGAGGCTTAGTACAAAAGCACCTGTTCGGCTGCTCTACGCTGAGGAATTCGGAAAGGGGAATATAAAGTTGAGCGAGAGATATATGAAGGCGTACACACATATTGAGCCGGCATCTTGAAACCTTTGGATCCCCAACAAGTTCATATAGATGTTCTACATAACGTGCGCAATTTATTACGAGGTAATTAAATACGCTCATCGCTCCGTATCACGGAGGCGCTCCCAGTTTTCAGCTCTCCCTGCTTTCGGGACTTGGCAGGTTTTGTGTCGTGAAGTAAGTAAAACTACACTCACTGTGAAAGTTCAGGTGATACTCCGAACGCTTCCACAATGACATAGTTAATCTCTCCCTTAGCGCTTATATTTCGCAGCAAGCTTCATTGAAAACGTATTTGTTTGTGCCCAGGTGGATACGTAGTTGAGAAAACCATATTTCCAGTCTCGCGTTGTCCTCAATCTCAAAATTTGATACGAGTGCGTTAACGCAAACCTTCCGCCAATTCAGGCGGTCTTGCAAGCTGTGTTTGCACATATACGTTTTCTTCATTTTGCCCCAGGCTCGTACGTTTTCTTCAGCAACCACGAGCGGACAAGCGGTGACACAGGAAATCTTATCAGCGAGATTCTTTCCTCTAGCAGCAAGATAACGCAGTGCGCAGAGTTTTGGTACATCATCTCTGGAGACAAGACGGAACTCAAGGTACATTACTGCACTCACACTAAGTCAATAACGCGCAGTAGTGCTTTGAGAATAGTCAGTCGGAAAGCCAGCAGTGCTTTGAGAATATGTAACAGCGTAAAAAAACGTAATACTTTCGAGTGTAACGTGAAGTGCCCAGTTAGGTGAACGTATTCAGTTCGATACCGAGCCCACTTGTCAAACGGTCTTTTTGCAGACCAAGAAGTATTGCAGATAGCCAAATGGTTACAAGAGATATGAGACACGTTTTGTTCTTTGGTATGCAAAAAATACAATATTTTTTTATACAGTATATTTCGCAACTGGTCGCCGCAGGTACGTTCCCTTCGAGAAATACACAAATATGCATTATATGACCTATTTTGTGTATCATGAAATACTCCCGATATCGTACGAAGATGATTATTGTGATCATGAGATTACTAACTGCGGTATATGAGCTACCACATTGTTACCGACCAAGAGTCGAGCGGTGCGTTGAACCAAATACGTAGCACACGATTCGCTTATTGAATTCAGTTGGCGTATGCAATTCTTATGAGCTAGATTATTATCATCAGAGTGGGGGATCTGGCCTACTATTAGAAATAACAAGAACAAAAGTTAATATGATAGCAACTCAATCGTGCCATACGAAACATCATGGTTAGGATAAAAGAAATTGATGAAAAGATGAACTTTGCTTTTTCGCAATCAACAGTTTCAGATATTCCTACCATGTTATCGCAGGGTCTGCAATGTCAGGCGCACAATGAAGTAATAATATTATAAAAGTGAAAAAACACGTGAGGGGACAGCACTGAGATGTATGCGGGATTTCAGCGGCATCGGTATTCAAAATAGTTTCAGCTGGGCGATACACATGACCAACCGTTTTTATTGCGATAGCAATTATATGGACATACGCGACATGACGTCGCCGTCGCCGTCATGTCGCGTATGAAGTCCAAATTGATAAGAACCCCCTCCGCATCGTACGTTCTACCAGTTGGTAATAGCGGGCGAGCGGGAGCGGTGAACGCGGCTGAAGCGGCGATCAAACGAGCCGGCCCATTTCCGTCACTCCGAGGCGCATGCGATAAGATCCGCCCAACTGTTCAACCGGCCCCGCCCCCGCCCGTCGTTCGCGAGCGTGAAAAGACGCGAGGGGGAGGAGGGGGGGGTGCGCTCTCAGCGCGAAGAGAATGTGGTGTGCAGAGTGTCCCTGGAGCGGCCATATTCTCTTAAAGCAGCCTTTTCTAGAGTTGCGTGAGATCGGGTCCGAAAGAGTTAGCTGCCAGCCTCACTTCGTATACGATTACAATTTGTTGCTATCGCATTCATTGCTTCACCCATAAGGTGAAACTGTGACTTTTAAATGCGAAGCATTTCTTAGCGAACTTCGCCGACTTTGAGCGTATCTATCTATCTAGCTATCTATCTATCTAGCTATTTATCTAGCCGCCTACTTTGTGCTCTCCTGGCCGTATCGCTAATGGGATTTATACCAAATTTGGTATGACATAACATGACTGTATGACGAACATAAATGGCTGGTCATATCATGAAAATCATGACTAACTTGTCATGAAAAGTATGATTTACATGCCACGCTCATGGCGCGCTCGCGGCCGTTTCGTTAGCTTGATATACACCAAATTTGGGATTGAGTTACATGGCTGTATGACGATCATAAATGACAAGTGGTAATATGAAAATCATGACTTCATGAGCGACATGACTTGCATTCCACGATCATAGCGCGCTCGCGGCCGTTTCGTTAGCTTGATATACACCAAATTTGGTATTAAGTGACATGACTGTATGACGAACGTAAATGACTAGTAATATGGAAATCATGATATGTCATGAGCGACATGACTTGCATTCCAAGCTCATAGCGCGCTCGCGGCCGTTTCGTTAGCTTGATATACACCAAATTTGGTATTGAGTGACATGACTGTATGACGAACATAAATGACAAGTGGAATTATGGAAATCATGACTTGTCATGTGCGACATGACTTGCATGCCACGCTCATGGCGTGCTCGCGGCCGTTTCGTTAGCTTGAGATACACCAAACTTGGTATTGAGTGACATGACTGTATGATGAACATAAATGACTAGTGGTAATATGAAAATCATGACATGTCATGAGCGACATGACTTGCATTCCACGCTCATGGCGCGCTCGCGGCCGTTTCGTTAGCTTGATATACACCAAATTTGGTATTGAGTGACATGACTGTATAACGAACATAAGTGGCAGGTGGTAACATGAAAATCTTGGCATGCATGTCATCTACAATGCCATTTACATGCCACACTCATGGTGCGCTTGCGTCCAGTTCGCTAGCTTGACATACACCAAAATTGGTATATCGCGACGTGACTGTATGACGAACACAAATGACCGGTCGTAACATGTAAAACATGACATGCAAATTATGTAAAGCATGATTTGCTCATTCCTGGCTGCTTCGCATTACATCGATTCCCACAGTGCGTGGGATCTGCCGGCTTTTTTTTCCTTACCTGTGCGCATGGTCTGCAGGTTCTGACTCGCAACCCAACCCAGAGGGGAGTCAACTATCTTCCTTTATGGACACAGAAGAGCGGCGCATCCTCGGAGTGGCAGATGGGTCGCATCGCTGTGCCCCACCGGAATCGGGTGAGAAAAGAAAGTTCTGAGAGCAGCCGCCATTATTACAGGCTTACCTAATCAAGCGAACAGGCAATGAAGCCAAGTAAGGCGTTCTTTTGGCTTTATTGCCTGTTCTCCTCATCACGTTGTGTATCAAAAACGAAGACCTTCGTTCAATTTTGATTCTCTCACACGTGCTTAGAAACTATGGGTAGCAGTTATGAACGGGAAAATTGACAACCACCCGTTTGTTGCACGAACCTGTTCATAACCCTTCCGCCACCTTGCGGGTTTCCGCAGAACTCATTTGCATTATGGGTAGCAGTATTTCAACGAAACTGGAAGTTTTTCCTGACATTCTTGCGAAGCTACTACGCGCATAGTAGCCCGTCTGTTCTTTTTCCTCTCTGGTCCATATGTCTTTCTCCCACTCTCTTAATATATATATATATATATATATATATATATATATATATATATATATATATATATATATATATATATATATATATATATATAACCTGCAATTTCATTCAATTTTATATATATATATATATATATATATATATATATATATATATATATATATATATATATGTGTGTGTGTGTGTGTGTGTGTGTGTGTGTGTGGGTGTGTGTGTGTGTAGTGTTTGTGTGTGTGTGTGCGCGTCGAACTACACGAGAGTGGTCTGGTGCCGTAGTAGTGAAATAAGAAGACGAAGTTTCATAAACATGGATCTTCGTACAACCGTCATGCCTCCTGCAGCCGCTGCATGGACAGAGCGAGACAAGCTGTGCTACTTCTCCGATTACCTTGAAAGTGAGGCTTTGCGATGGTTCTTCACCGAGGTGTTCGACACTGACGCATCCTGGGAGAGTTTGTCTGATTGCATGAAGCAAAGCTTCACAAGCACCGTCGCGGATCCTTCCTGTCAATTCCTCCATTGTCGGATGAGACCAGGTCCGATCCTGAAGGACTACTATAATGAAAAAAAGATGTCTCGGAAGCCTTGCCGACCTAAAGGACGCACACCTTATATCATGGCTAATCGACGGCCTTCATGCCGGTATGAAAGTGGCCCTTGCTGGGTTAAACACGTATACATATGCGGCATGGCTTTCAGATGCACTTCGTGTAGCGTCAGCTATGCAGAAAATGAAATTGCAGCGCGTTCTACCACGTCGGAACACGCAAATTAACGCAGCAAGTGGCAGCGCACAGCTGCGTCCACCTTATACTCCAGTACGAACACCCACGTCCGAATGCAGACGCTGTGCAATGAATGGCTTGCCCCTACAGATGCACTGGCAGAATGAACGCCCACGACGCGCAAGCATTTCAGCCATCTCTGCGAACCAGGGAAACAAAGACGGCAACCCAAAGCACATGCAATTCAGTTTGATGCACTCATTAACGGTTATCCTGTCAGCGCTAGTCTTGATACTGGAGCTACGATTATCTGTATCAGCGGAGGAGTGCTGGAGGTTCTTCACGTTCAAATAATGAGGATTTCATGCATCTGAGTTCAACAAGTCACATCACCTACCAAAACTTTGGGTCACGCCAATCTAAAGATACTGATAGGAAAATTCCCAAGGGAAATAGAGGCACATGTTCTACAAGGCATGAAGAGCAACTTACTTCTTGGCTTGGACAGTTCCTGTCTCTTTAACTTGTTTCTGGACCTTGACACCCCGACTCTACACCCAGTGAATGAGATCTTCCATCCTCGTGCACAAAACTATGCCACGGCTAACATGGACGCATCTATGCAGGGAGTTGAAGTTTGCTATTTAGTGCATCTTGATGACGCTCAACAGTTGAGATTGAAGCAGCCTGTCCATAAGAACGATGACATTTTTTCCAAGTCGCAGACAGACATTGAATGCATCAGTAGCGAAGCGCATCGCATTCCTCTCACCAACAATGTTCCCATCTGCAGGGCCCCCCATCGATGCTCAGAAGCCGACATCGTTGAAACGGAGACAGATCAACGACGTTCTCACGCAGGGCGTCGTACGACTGTCTGCGTCACCTTACTCTACACTGGCACTTCTGGTGGAGGAAAAAAGGGAAATGGCCCCTGCGTTCCTGCATCGATTACCGCAAGCTAAATGTACTGACGGTGCCCGACTATCAACCCATCCCTCGCATCGACGACGTTCTCGATTCTCTGGGGAAATATGCCTATTTGTGGACGTTAGACATAACGTCGGGTTACTGGCACGTGAAGATGCATTCGGATGACATTCCAAGAACCGTGTTTGTCACACGTACCGGTCAATACGAGCGGCTTGTGATGCTTTTTCGTCTTCGGAACGCTCCGGCAACCTTCGAATGGGCTGCAAAGTCAATATCGACAAGAAACCGCTTGAAGCACGTCACAAATTACTTCAATGGCATTGTTGTCTACTCTGACACGTTCCCAAACCATCTGAAGCACACAGATGCTGTTTCAAAAAGCTTCCAAAAGTGAAAGCGTCAAGCTGAAATTAAAGAGACTGTTTGGCGTAGAACATACCCACGAGGACAAAGAAGGACACACACACACACAGCGCTAACTTTCAACTTATGGTTTTATTTTTGACAAAGTGACAAAGTGAAATTGACAAAGTGAAAGAAAAATGCGTGAGTGCGCGGTCTTTAGGTTTGTCCGATAAAGAAAAGAGGTATCTTGGATTGACACTTTGAAGAAGGTGCGTGCAGATGTAGTAATCAGTGATGACATGTGTGCGATCGATGCTGTACTATTACATGTTTTTATATTTTTTCCCTAGGTGTTTCCTTGGTTTTATCGATCGCCTGTTGATGTATAAATAACACGTGTGATCAGAAATAAAACCATAGTTGAAAGTTAGCGCTGTGTGTGTGTGTGTGTGTGTGTGTGTGTGTGTGTGTGTGTGTATGTGTGTGTGTGTGTGTGTGTGTGTGTGTGTGTGTGTGTGTGTGTGTGTGTGTGTGTGTGTGTGTGTGTGTGTGTGTGTGTGTGTGTGTGTGTGTGTGTGTGTGTGTGTGTCCTTCTTTGTCCTCGTGGGTGTGCGCTACGCCAAACAGTCTCATGGATCATAACCAACTAGCCCAACAACGCGCCTTGAAATTAAAGAAATGTCAACTCGCTCAAACCTCCATTGAGTACCTGGGACACAGGTTTTCGCATGGCACGGTCACTACGAAGCAAAGCAACGTAGACGCCATTCTACGCTTTCCGACATTACCACGCCGTAAAGAGTTACCGAGTTTTTTCGGCACTGTCAATGCTTACCGTTGGTACATCGCCCGCTTCAGTGAAGTGTAGCAGCCGGCGTGGCTCAGCGGCGCCGTGTGCTTTCGCTCATTTCGCTAGCTGGCGCAAAGATTTTCGCTTCGAATAGAAAAAAATAAAGTAAAACTCGAACAAACTCAGCATTGCTCACATCCGTTTGTTTCTCACTCCGAAAAGTGTTGCAACAACAAAAAAAGAGAAGTTGTCATGCATGTAGGCGCTTGCATATATATTACGCTGAGGCGCAGTAGGAAACGCTATGCATAAGTAAGAGGAACAAAGTGAACACATCAGATTTTATTTGCAATGCCTATTCACGCGTTCATACCTCACTTTAAGAATGTCTTGTATACTGCATATACACATGTAAAGCTGTGGATGCTACACGGAGATTATGTCGCTCCTCCTTTATCACGGAACTATATCGCTGTGCAGATGGGCAGCGCTTGATTGTAGCTCATTTTGCGGTGTAATAACACGCTTAAGTACAGGTTACGTGAACAGTGAAAGCTAACGCTTTTGATGCATCATACCGTTACACTACCGTGACTTCTAAGGGTTGGGATTAGCAGTTATGATAGTTTAGGTACGGCTTACCTACTTTTATCACGTATAATGTATCATTGGTTTTGTTTATTTGTGCACCACTGTCCAAGTGACCAAATTCCAAGTGAAAAGTAAACGTTCAACCGGGGGTAACACCACTTTTTTTCTTTCATTATAAAGGTCATCTTCCGGGCAATCGTTGGTCCTGCCTCAACGCCAGCGTTCGTCGCACTCGACGATATAGCAATCGTGCACCAAGATCGGTGCGAAACCTTTCCAAAAGACAGCGAGGCCCTTTCCGCAAGTGAGTGCTCTGTTTTTGTGCAAATCTGACCAAATTATACCACGTTTGATTTACTGATGTCTGATACCAAGCGTTTTGGTTTCCATTAAACAACCGTAACATATTATGATGTCTAAACATGTCTAAACTAACGATGCGTAGGCAACATTAAAAAAAAAAGGCGGGTGAAAACAGCGTCACTTCATGTGCATGTTCTACCATCGCACTAACAACGCCTGGAGATTAGTAATGTTCAAAGAACGGAAGACTTTCACTTTTATTCAGCCATCAGAAAGTAAATTTAAGAAAGCGCAAATAAAATCAACTGTTACCTCGATCACAAAAGTACATGTTGTTAAGGAAGCGACACTGAAGCGCTACATGTGGGAATAACTATGCAGTAGCCCGTAGGCATAGAAATGGCAAAGCAAATGATAGTATACTAACATCACGTTCCTATGGGCCACATTACCACCAGACTGTGCAATTTTCATCTCATCTTCACTTGTGACAGCTATGACTTCAATAGACTATTTACTCCACGCCGCTTATTGGATCATACTTTCTTCCTTCCTTTTTTAATTCTAGCTAAAGCCTTGAAACGTCACATTGTATTGTTCCTGTGACATTCAGCATAGGTGAAAAAATCTGCAACATTTACACACCCGAGTGGAAAACAAAACGGTAACCAAGCATTACCCATATATATACTATTGCATTTCTGGTAAATGCAGCATTGCCGCTGTCACCCAAAACAAAAGTTATTGCCTTAAAGGCAATCAATACTCCCTTAAAACGCAAGGTATCCATAATGATATCAATGCTTTATATCTCTAGACAAGGTGAGTGGCGTGGATTTCTCGACTTATTTCACAGCAACGGCACATAATCGAAATGTAGCATATGACGTGATGAGCGCACTGGCAAATTTGAAAGCAAGAAACTCGATGATTGGGAAAACTGACGTTAATAACGCTGGCGCTATGAACACCACGAGCATGAGGGAAGAAATGCGTGGCGTGGCCTTTCGCGTCCACTTATGACGCTAGCTGTAACATTAGGCTCTCGTAGACAGGCCCCAAGAAGCGACTATTACCGTTTACAACCTAAGAATGAATATAGGCATCGCCGCAGCCGTCGCTGTCCCACGTACAGAAAATTTGTACAGATGCGCCATCCACAAAAGAAAGTTTATTGAACCAGTACACGCAAGTGCTGGCGGTGCTTATAAGCTAAATACTTATAAAGTGCGTCAGGGTAACTTCCACAAACGCTACACGCATTTGTACGCAGACTGCAGTAATACACTCTATAGTATACGATAACAAGCAAGTATACAAGATACTTGTTAACAAAAAGTATCATACTTCTGAAGGAGGTAGGACCATCGAATTTCTATTGCTCATTTCCGTGACAAGCAGCGTCCGCGTGTTTAAGGGAGGTAATTTTTCCCACGCAGAACCACATTCGTGTCGCTAGTTTTCGGTTCAAATACTTGAACTTCATTGAAAATTTTAGCAATGATTCCTATATCACTGCTCCGGGAAACAAAATTTTGTAGGGACGAGGAACATTTAATCATTGATATCAGTAGTATTCTGATATCAGTAGTATAAATATTAGCAATAAAAACAGAGGTATACTTACAACGGAAACCATTTGGCACAACTCCATCAATGGCAGGCGCGCCGCAGTTCTCTTGGCAGAGATTGTATTTCTTTTTAGGTTGTAGACGACCATAGCTACCTCGGCTAGTTCAGCCACCGCAGAATACATGCGAACTAGTGTACGGGAGCCGGCCTTTATAACTGTTGTTGCGCGGAGCAATGAATGCCCTGGCTTCTTGCTGCGGGCTGGCGAAGTGGACGCACACGCTCCAACTGCACTCCACCCTCATCCCCCCCCACCCCCCCCCCACCAACACACACACACTGATCCCATCTGGAGTAAGCAGAGCGAGGCATGTTCATTTAAAACGCACCTACATTTTGTGCTCCAATAAAACATATTGGTACAAATTGCGACGCTTTACCAAAACGATTTTCTCAGGCTACTTATCGGCCAGCTACCAAACATATCATCGTTTCCCACGGGCCAAAGCATCTTCATGTTTATGTTTCCCCCCATTTTACAGAGCGATATTGCATTCTAATATAGGAATATTGCCTAATTTTGCACTGACTTAGCGCTGTCAAATTTACTGCACGCGCGCCGAGCTCAGCGCTCCCGCGCGTGTTCAGCGATGATGTAGTTGTCTTATTTCAAAAGGCACTCATTCATATCAAAACTTAAAACAAAGCATTTTCTTATTTCAGCCGGTTTATTCCACTACAACAACTGATATACTCAGTGGTAATATCAAGAAGCGCACCTGATCCAAACGACGTTCTTGATTTAAGTGAGCGATCGGCCAACAGCAACGATCTGCTAAATTATGAAATGTGGCAGCCGCAGAAAGCTTCTATGAGGTTGAGCATGGGCTTCTGTATTCAGTGTGCGTGCTCCGCGAAATGCCTGCGTGTGAATTGTGCATTACGGCTACAAGAATGAATTTTGGCTTAATGGCTCATAGCGGTGTTTGTTGTTCGTAGAATGTCTTCTTTCACCAAGCGCAAAATGTGTTTTGAGGACGCCTTCAAGAAAAGTGGCAGTACTTCTTGCGTGGCTGGTTGGTGCAACTTTGTATATATCCGAATATGCCCAAATTGATTTAAACCCTTTTTGTTGCACGTGAGACAGAAACCAGCTGCTATGCAATTGCATTTTACGCAGATTTACGCCCTTGCCACCAATTACAGACCCATTTCCCTGACTAGTGTTCCTTCTAAACTGCTTGAGCACATAATCGCTTCAAACTTAATGGCACATCTCGAATCAACCAACTTTTTCTACCCACAACAGCATGGGTTCCGCAAGAAACGTTCCTGTGAAACTCAACTGGCAGAATTTACGCACGATTTACTACATTATATGGATAAGCTCCTTCAAATAGATGCAATATTCCTGGATTTCTCCAAGGCATTCGACCGGGTGTCTCATACACATTTACTCATTAAGCTCAGTTCTTTAGGTATTGGTCAAAACTTAATACGTTGGCTGGAACACTTTCTGAAAGGTCGCGTTCAATTCACTACCGCCAACAACAGCAACTCTCGATTCACTAGCGTAACATCAGGAGTTCCTCAAGGTGCAGGTATATCCCCACTGCTGTTTTTAATCTACATCAATGACCTTCCCGCTAACATAAAATCAAAACTACGCCTTTTCGCCGATGACTGCGTTCTTTATAACCCTATTCATAACTCGGATGACATCATAGCTCTGCAACATGATTTAGACAGTATTGCTAAATGGTGTGAACAGTGGTACATGCCATTAAACTTGTCAAAATGTAAACTAATTTCCTTCTCGCGAAAACGCACTACGGTAAACCATACATACTACATCAATTCGTCCCCCATCAGCTCAGCCGAGACTTACAAATACTTAGGAGGGCACTTAACCCCTTCACTATCATGGGTACCCCATATTCAAACTATCTGTTCGGAGGCATCACGCACACTTGGTTACCTACGTCGCAATCTGAAATCCGCATCCGCTGACATCAAGAAACTGGCATACGTAACATATGTACGACCGAAACTCGAGTACGCGTCATCCATTTGGCACCCTTCACAATCATATCTTACAGATGAAATAGAAGCCGTACAAAACCGCGCAGCGCGTTTTATATCATCCCAATATTCACCATACATTAGTATCACTGCTTTGAAACGTACCTTGTCCCTTCCAAACCTTGAATCCCGTCGCATAATCGCTCGCCTTTGTCTGCTCCATTGCTTTTTTTATCAGTCGCATACAAGACATACGCTTCTTAATCCACCTGTGCGATCATCCTCGAGATTAGTTCACATATGTCCCATTGCACGAATAAGTGGTCGTACAGCGGCGATGAATACCTCCTTCTTCCCACACACAATAACCTTGTGGAACACGCTTCCTAACGCCATTGCTTCCTGCTCAGATCGTGAAAAATTCCGCGAAGAACTAACCCGCCATGTGCTTCAAGAAAATGCGCCTACCATAGCGTGTCAAGTTGTCCTTATGTACCCGATGCTACATTTGTTTGTGCTCTTTCTTTTGTTTGATTTGTTACCAATTACATTTATTGTACTGTTTCGAAACCTGTGTATGCCCCCCCCCCCTTATGTAATGCCTTCGGGCCTTTAAGGTGTAATAAATGAAATGAAAGAGATTCTGCCACTGTAAGATAAATGTTATGTAATCCGCGATAATGGTTTATGCCACTCTAGGCATAGTCTGGTGTGACTCCTTTGTCTCGAGCTACTCATAAGAACAGAGACCTTGTTCATTATTATTTTCTTCTTTTTGCTTCATTCCTATTCCAGAAGTTGTAGCGGTTTCATTTTTTGCTTTTTCTCTTGTTGTTGATGTAAAAAATGAATGACTGATTGATTGAATGAACAAATTCATGAACAAATGAATGAAAGAATGAATGAATGATGTTCGTATGTACAATATTGTTACGTCCATCAGCCAACGTTTAATAAATGCAGTACTACTTCGTTGTCACTTTTTATGCCACTGTAATAACCGGTATCACTGAATACAAATTCGGCAATACGGGAAAGAGTTTTGGAAAGAAAATGTTCGTCACGAAAAAAGAACCGATAAAAGCAAGCGCATGCTGCATTAATACTACAGAGGCAATATGATCATTGCTGCTTTTCACGTGAATAATTGCAGCGGAGCTGCTGAGCTGTGATTTCCAAGACTGGAACATCTGCAAATGGTCGTCACTTGGCTCTTCGATACCAAGGTGGAGGTTTCGTGTCAGCCGATCTTTAAACCTGGGTCCTCTTTCATATCCTCTGGAAAAAGGTAAGGCGACCTACATAGCTGTTCTGATGCCCTCACAATGCGCCTTGAGTCACTCGACGCTCACTTTCAAACTAGCTTAGCATAATCATCACCCTCATAATCATTTACATTTCTATTAAAAGGACCCTGATAGAGTTCAACATGGAGGGGCGAGGGTTTAAGCACAGAATTTTTTATTGACTCCATGGTTTATTTAAGTAAGCTTGGTTAGTTCTTCAAATAATTGAGGCACATGTAATTTTCCTTCGATTGAAGGCTTTGTCAACTGCAGTTTGCGAGCGCGGGAGTACCGCAAAGCGAGACTACATCCAAAGTAAACCGCCGTAGCGGCTTACCTGTGACCAAGCTAAGAGGCAAGAAAATAACAGAAAGATGACCAAATAAATATCAGCGTAAGTCTATACTTACGCACTATACTAGAATTCGTCCTGGGAGTTTCAGTGCGAATTCTTATCTGTATGATGTTTTCCTTCAGAAATCTTGGAGTAGATTATGCGAAACATTTAAGCAATAACTACCGCTGTTGGCACAGGGTGAGTTCCTTACCTTCTTCTGCTGTCATCCTTAGGCACTTTCACAGCATTATGCAGAGTTTTGAAGTCTCGTAAGCTGTACGCATTCAAGACCAGGAAGAGAGAGGCTTGAATGGCAGTGCTCACAAGCAAGGCTAGACCGTCAGACCTATAGTTCATCGTGTACCATTGCAGCAGCTCTTAAGTAAAGAGAGCGCAAACATTTGCAATAATTAGTGATTGAATACTCACAAACCCCAATCACCTCCTTTAGCAAAAGAACAATACTTATGCTCAATACAGGGAACAGTGAAATGGAATTGACTTGACACTACCATGGGTGCTCTTGAAAAAAAACATGCCTCTCAATGGTGAGCGGGGTACAAAAATATCCATGTACATTCAGAAGATCCAGCAAAAACGCGTTGCAGAATGTAAACATATCGGTCCAGGAAAAAACCAACTAGACGAGTGTAGACATGTGTGTATTCAGAAGAAGTATAAAGGGTGTTTCACGTAACTACAACCAACCATCAAAAAAGGGGTTAACCGCAACTGAAATGCGCCAAGAACGGTTTGTCGTCATGTGGCGCTGGTTGGGGCATTTTTACATTGCGGGCAGTGTAAAGCAAAAGCTTTGAAATATCCGTTCAGCCTACTAATGTCTGCGCGCGCTTCACATAAAATAATGAAAATTTTGAAAGGGACTGCTAGGGAAGCTCTTTTTAAAGAAAGTGCTTTCACAGGTTTTTCTAATGCAGATTTCCTGATTGTTTAAGATGTTCGATGTCTTACTGAAATAAAGAGGATTAAAACGAGCGAAGTAAATGAAACAAATATAGAGAAGTAAAACATAAAAATAAGTAATTCAGAATGAAATTAAAGATAAGGGTAACAAACAGTAAAATAATAAACTGAAACAAACGACAACCTTAGAACTGTACAAATGCCACGTGGCAGCTAGTACACCAAGAACTCCTAAAATGCATTGTTTTCATTTCATCTGAATAAACAGGTTGAGTTGTCACAAAATTTTTTTTGGCTGCGCATTCGGCTGCTACTTGTGACGCAGGTAACATAGCCTACGTGACTGGGTCAACACTTGCAAGTTCCCGAGGGAAAGTGGCGCTTCAGTCACCAATTGTTGGACCCCTGTCGCAACCAGCCTGCTTCTCGTTTTGGTATCACATGTTCGGCGGCCGCGGCGCGTCGGTGAAGCTCACGTTAGAGAAGTCTCCCAGCACGAGCACTGGGAAGGAAACAGTGGAGCTTTTTCTCCAAAGGGATCGGGCCACGGCCGACCGGTGGTACAACGTGCAAAGGACGGTGAGCCTGGACAGCATCCACAACAAGGTATATCACCGTTATATAGCATCATCGCTTTTCGAGCAGAACAGACAATTGGACAAGTTGGTTAGAGTCGGTCTTAGATTCAGTTGCAAGAAAACACGTTCGCAGGGAAAAAACAACTCGGACAGGCAACGCGCTATCACTCGTCGTCATAAAAATCAACTCATAAAAAACGTGGTAGACGCGTTTCGTTGAAGCAAATGATGTGTATATCAGCCACCAGTCACATACACAATACATTATTACGGGAAACAGACCGCGATTAGGCTTTATTAGTGGAGCATAATGGCGATGCTTTAGAGGTATGAGCACACTCATGATTGCTTATTACGCTTGTTTGGTACATCGCTTTTAAAGCATAAGTCGTTATACGAGTTAACAACAACAGCCAATTTTGCCGGGGAAAGTTTGTTTTGTGCAGAGTAGTATGTAGCGCGTTACAAGTAAACGATTACAAGTAATCAATTAAACTTTTTGTAAATTTGTAATATAATCAATTACTTCTTTTGAACTGCAGGGTTCTGGGTAATTTAATGACATTTCCTCCTTATGAATTACCCGTAATCAATTACTTTTTTCCAAGTTATAACCAGTCTTCTAAAGCAGTTATCGTCCCCAAAAATATGCGAGCGCTCTTTAGGGACCCCCCTGCCCTTTCAGATGGAGAATGCCTACAGAGCCTATATTTTCACCTTTTCCTTAGCCTTACCTGCAACGCCCTACCCGAGCGCTGGCAACAACGAAACCCGAGGCTTAATTGACTCTAGCATCGGCGCACTGCATAACTGCGAGCTGGTGCTTAAGGTGTTCCTATTGTCACGGGGTCGTGACGGTGAAGAAGACTCCAGCAGAATTCAGAAATGCGTAACTCTTTATTTGGCCGAACTTATGGCTGAGAAACGGAAAGTAAAACTGCAAGTGAGCAATGCACGCTGTACGCACACTGATAGCGGTTAACAAAGCGTCAGCCGTCGATTAAACTGATCCGCGGCAAATAACGTAGGCATTTATGCATGCAGCATCGAACATGCGAGCTCTATTACTGGCAGCCTTGTTCGTTCGAGAATTAACTCCGCTGTTCGAGTTTCCGCGCTCAATCCCAACAGATGCTCGTAAAACAATCTAGAATGCTCCCCGGTATTCTGGCGAGGATTGCGCAAGGCGGTATTTACGCGTGCAATAAGCCGGCAACATTAAATACAGAAAGGAGCATGTGCGGCACTATGTTATAATACCGTCATCCTCTCCAGCGCATGCATTGAGAGAGTGTTAAGTTTAGCAGCTGACCTTCTTCACGATGTAACGTAGATGTAACAAGTGACAACTTTGAAAAAAATCACAGCATATCCGCGGAGTGAATGATGATGCGTGGGCGAAGCTCCGGAGGTACATCATCGAAGACGTGATGGTGGTTGGTTGCATGTGGTCAAATGATATGCATGTGAGACCATATCGCGATGCCATGTGTTGTACGGCATCGCGATCGTCATCGTCATCAGCGTCATCGTTATGACGCATACTGGGTACATTCCAAGTGGTATCGCAATGTCATGTGTTGTATGGCATCGCGATCGTCATCGTCATCAGCGTCATCGTTATGACGCATAGTGGGTACATTCCATGTACCCACTATGCGATCGCGATCGCGATCGTCATCGTCATCAGCAGGTGGCTACTACTACAAACATGGGACGCACGACCCACGGGATAAGGAGCTTCGCCCCTAAAAATTACACCATCTCCCGCTAAAGGGAACCATGTGTAGATGCGAAGCAGCGCGCGCTAACGCTTACACTGGCGGCGGCGTTGACGCTGGCGCTCATCGCAGCGCTGCGCAGGAGAGAAACCTGGGGAGGCGCAAAGCACGCAGTGATGGACCGGTGTTTCCTAGTGTAACATGCCAATCGCTGCTAATGGGCAATGAGAGACAGAAGACTCCGACTAGACACAGAGACCCGCAGTCCGCTTTTAGTTAACGCGCACGCTGCGAACTTTTAGGGGTGAAGCTCCTTATCCCGTGGGTCGTGCGTCCCATGTTTGTAGTAGTAGCCACCTGCTGATGACGATGACGATCGCGATGCCATACAACACATGGCGATGACGCTGCCATCACGGCACACCACATGGAATGTACCCACTATGCGTCATAACGATGACACTGATGACGATAACGATCGCGATGCCATACAACACATGGCATCGCAATATGGTCTCACATGCATATCGCTTGACCACATGCAACCAACCACCATCACGTCTTCGATGATGTACCTCCGGAGCTTCGCCCACGCATCATCATTCACTCCGCGGATATGCTCTGATTTTTATTGTTCAACAACGCACAGGAGAAATCTCCCACCGGCACCACCTTGCAGGTCGAGATCCAGTGCCATATACGGGGAGTGGCCAGCGAACGGCTGTGCAGCGCGAGCAGTCAGGTTTTTTCAACTAAGAAACTCGCTAGCAGACGCTGCCTGCGTCCGGCGTCGCGAGGCGAGAGAGGGGGGAGCGTAGGAGAGGAGAGAGAGAGGGGGGGACGCGCATGCGCAGTGGGGGGTGTGGACGCCGCGGGCAGGGATGCCTAGAGGAGAGAGGAGGAAGCGTAGGAGGGGAGAGAGGGAGGGGGGCGCGCATGCGCAGTGAGGGGTGTGGTCACCGCAGCGAGTGATGCCTATAGGGGGAGAGGAGGTTTTTTAGATGCGAAGCAGCTCTCTGACTGGGCTGTGTAACGCTGTCCCTCCGTCCGTGCGTCCGTACCAATGCGCCGCAACGCGCTCCCCTCGCCGCAGGTGTTGGAGCGGTGCCAAGTAGGTCACGCCGCAGCTGCGCGTTGACGTCACGCTCCCCTCGCAGTGCGCGCTGACGTCACTCTTTCCCTCGCCTGCCGCGCGCTCGCCGCAGCGCCCGCAGCTGCCGCCTGACGCGCGCCTAAAGTACGCGTTGAAACATGTCTGTACGTGTCACCTCTCTCTCGCTTCACCCTCTGCAACGCTCCCATGCGCAACGCTGCTGCTTCGCATCCCATCAGGGTTCCCTTTGCGAAGATGGTGTAAATTTTTTTAAAGGGTTTGCGCATGCGCAGTAAGGGTTCACTACCGGATTGATCTTCGCCATAAGATGCTTCACATCTAATATCTCAAGGACTGTTCAAAGTTAACAATGTGTAACACTATATCAAAGAAGCCACAGAAAGCCTCCCTACCTTCGTGCAAGCCTCCAACCTTCTATCTACCACGCAAGCCGCAGCAGTTGTTTGTAGGTTGAATAAACCTGTGTTGTTGTTTTACATCAATGCAATTTTGAAAGAAAAAAAAAACGAAAAAGTAATCGAGTACATTTCTTTAATTACTCAGTTGCTTTTCGGGGGCTATAATTGACCCCCGCAATCAATTACATTTTAAAGCAAAGGAATTGTGATTGTAATCGGTTAGTTATTTTCTGCGACGTATAGAAGATTAATTTTACATCTTAGCCGCACAGGGTCAGATCACCTGCGCAGCAACATCACTTAGGACGGCCGTCGTTGAGAGGCACGTTCCATGTGGTCCCTGGGTTTGGCAGTAGTGATGATTGAAAAAATGTAGGAACTGTTCGCTCTACTAAGGCCCATGTCAGAAATACCCTACTAAGGCGTCATGTTCACCAATGAGTCCCGTTACACGCTGACCAATTATTTTTTGGCAGATGCGTAGAATCACACAGGCATCGTGCCTTGTTAATTGCATAACGACGGCGAAATTAAAAGCTTCCCACCCATTACAAAGTATTAACCATAATTGAAGAGCATCATCAACCACAGCGTAAAAGGCAGCTCCGTAGGTGAGCGTAATGCCTAACGGATGCATAGTGAATACTCCGCTACATTTAAGAATTATCATGAATTATGGCGCAGTGGGAATGTCGTAACTGTACTTCAAGAAGGTGTCCTGCATAGCCATAGTGTATTCTACAACATATTGCCACGCGCGTTTCTTTTACTGTATTCGGTTTCTGCCCACAAAGACTATCAGCAGTACTCAGCGCAGACCGCGCCTTATTGTTCCAGAAGCTTCTCGGTTGTAGTAAATCGTTTTGTTAAGATTGCACGCAAGACGGTAACACTCAAGATTATTCCAGAGCATGCACGACGACTAGTGATAAGGCTAGAATGTTCGGCGCATGATTTATAAAAGCCGGCGCGTTCCAACGATGTTCAGTTGATCGACGGCCGACGCCCTGTTCGCCGCTATCAGTGCCAGCGTGTATTGCTGTAATCTGACCTTCCGTTTACCGGCCACAAGTTCGGCCAAATAAACAGTTTCATCTGGGACATACTGCCTGCTGCCTTCGTCAACGTCACGACCACGTGACAATATGCAGCCAAGGTTCAAAAATACTTCGAAAAAGACCAATACAGGCCCCATGTCGGGCGAGAAGTCATGTTAGCAGTTGTGCAAATATTTCGTGTCCCAAGCGTGGATTCGCACCAGGCGTCGCACCTTGTGAATCGAATGACGACTCCGTGGTTAAAAGCTACCCACCCGTTACAAAGGGCTCATCAACAATTCATCATCAACATCAGTAACAGCATCAGCAGAATGGGCTGCTTCGAAGGCGCACATAATGTCTTACAGGCGGGTAGTGTGTACAACGCTCCGTCCCAATGTGGTCATGCATTATGGCCTAGTGGGCCCTTCGCCACTGTACTTGCAGCAGGTCCCCTAGGAGAGCTTCCAACGGGCTCTTAAAACGCGGCTTTACAGCTCACGCTGTAACCTTGATGATGCAGTCAGATGCAACTAAAGAAGTCCAGAGAGCCCGTGCCCTGAAGACCGAAGCGCGGCAGCCGATCGTCTCGGCGACAAAAATAATAGTACCGCTCATGCCTTTGGCAATGTTATTCGAAGGCAAGGTCGAATCTGATTGGATGTAGGTGCATTGCTCTCGTTTCAGCTCGATTCTCATTGAATGGAACGTTCGTTCGAGATCGTTCGATGCGCTCTAGTGTGATGGGAGACCGCTAGGGGTGAGCGTTATAAAATGCGCTCGCTCTTGGCAGGCTTCCTTTTTCTCCGGTGGTCTGCCGGAGCTTCGCCCACTCATGATTATTCACTCCGTGGATATGCGTGGATTTTTTGGAGTGCATTTTACACGAACTTGTGTAAAAACATATGTTGTTTTATAACATTCAGGTTGCGAGTCTACGCCTGTATTGTTCCATTCTTTCCAGTCCGGCTGTTTTGATTCGCTGTCCTTCAGATGAGCCAGCGCGCTTATTTTTTAGAGTTTCGTCCGCGCGACACACACACAAACACACACACGCACACGCATGTTCTCACAGTGTAGCCGTTCCAGATTCGCATTACACAAGCTAAGGATTATAAGCACGGGTAATCTAAATTGTTTTGTAAATAAAAACAAAGAAACATCACGTGTAGAAGTCTGTGGCCATCTTCAAACAGCATTTCTTTTGTCACACACAGTTTTCATTGGCCCGATGCTTTCTAAATTATGGCCAGCATCAGGTTTGGTTGTAACATTGTTTTACAAAAAACCTAGCGAATAGCTCTTTGGGAATACATCCCTTAGAATACAACCCACAGAAGGCTGTTCAATGATATGACCGACTACATGCACATTATTCTTAACATTAGTTTGAATAACGACATAAACACGGAAATTGTGCTTTCGCAGATCCTAATGCATGTATTGAGAAGCTGTACCTAAATCAAGTTCATAGATATGATGTTTCTTTTCCTTCTAATGTCTCAACTCATCTCTCTTCTCTCGAACTGGCTCGCGTAACTTGTTTTGTTGCACGAATACCAGACTGATCAAGATTTGTCGTGCGCCCGATGCCGCAAATTTGACATTTTCTGATCTTGTTTTCTGTTTTAGACATGAAACAGATAAGTGTAGTATTGTGCGAACTTTTTCGAATTCACAGATGGTTTTCACCATTTCGAATGCACCGTCTCTACGTGACGAAGGTGTGGTTGCACTAGGACCTCTGCAGTTAACCATGGGAGAGTGCGACGTTCTTACGGAAGGACAAGGTTAGTCTGCCGTCTGCAAGTTCTTGTCTATCTATTCCAATGCATTTCCCTGACCTCATTCCATGTTCCCCGATCTACTTACTTTACAAGTAACCCGTCCACACAGCCACACTACTAGCTTCTCGGCACCCTTTTTTGGCTGTTCATCGACTGGGTAGAATGGCCCGCCCCCTTCTATCACTGAAATCACCTGCCCACCAACATTCGCTGAAAAGCTTAGGCACTAAATCTTTTTGTGTACATATGTGGCTACTTATTATGTACTGCACAATTGTAAACCCACGCCTCATGTAGTACCCCCCTTGAGGAGGCCTTTAAAGAAATGCAAGTGAAGTGAAGTGAAGTGAAGTGAAGTGAAGAATGGTGCTTCAACTGAAATAGTTGACTTGAGGTGTTTCTATTTCGTTGGTAGTCATCATTCATTTTAAGTTTCCCGACTGCATTCGCAATATTTCTATGTCGTCAATGGTCCTCTCGTATGTTTCTTCCTTTATACGAAGCGCTACGGGATGGAGTCTTTTACGTGCCTTCTCTTATGTTAAAGTTCTGTCTCATTTTAAGGGAGCCAAAATCCGACAGTGGGACAAAAAAACACATTTCATGAAGGACGTGCAGCCGCAATTTATTTGTATCTTCTCCACAGGTGTATTTGTTGACTGCTCCTAACAAAATTGTGCAGTAAAATAAAAATCTGTATTTCAAAATCCTCAGTGTACAAAAATGAGAAATAAGTAACGAAGAGCTCAATTCTTTAAATAAAAGATATCCATCGGTTTCGTAGGAGGAGATTTCGCATTTGCCATAGAGTTTTATCGCCGTATACAGAATTTCTTTGAAGCATGAATCCATGCAACGCAGATCTCTGCAAAGTAAGAGCAAGTTAGTCGTATTTGTCATGAAAACAAGAAAAGACTTAGTGGACCTCGGTTACTATAATGTCCGGAAAGTTGAGATATATCCCTAATAGTTACGCTTGCGATGGAAGTAATGGTACGAAAAATAATGACAGTCTTTTAGTAACACATCTGTAACAGCGACAATTTGTAGCGCAAAAGAAAACACCGGCACAAAAGAAAACACGAGGTACAACATATTAGGGCTGACATTTAGCCTTGTGTGGTGTGTTGTGTCCGAATTTATCGTGCGCTACTATGTATCACAGGTGCATGACCTAGAGGCTAATATAGCCGTAGATCTGTGACTCTTGCTTACATTAAGAGAATAACGTACTGCAAGGATAGCTTATTATTTGTTTATCTCAATGATTAATTGCTTTCTGTTACCATCGCAGGTTATTGTGACTTCGAGTTTGATACCTGCGGCTGGACCGCAGACGCCACATGGCAGAGACACATGTCCATTCGACCAATAGGGGCCACAGATGCGCTCTCGGGACCAGTGAATTCCTGTGAGTGAGCCCCCTCAATGTTCAGTATTTCTGGGGTTTTAGGTACCAAAACCACATTACGATTTTCACATTCCTACTTCTCTACATGTGGACATACAAAGGGCGGGCTTAACCATAGCGCTAATCTATAATGATTTACATGACTCAGGTTTCAGGACGAGTGCATATCGTTCCATATCACGGTAGCGTCTCTGTAATATATACATAACGGAATGAATTGCATCCGACAAGCAAGACTAATGTTAGCAACATTGATTTGCGGTCATGTATGCTGCAGACTCACTGGGAAATTCTGGTAGAACCTTATAACAGTGCCAGAAAGTACGTTCCCAGGAAATTTGTTATTTTGCGACACCGCGCTTAACAGGCTGATGGTCCGTTATGAAATACTGAAATGCTCAATTTTACTACAATGTTTCAGTAGGCATGCAGCATCGAAAACTGCAAGTCTATTTTGAGCACTATGGTCTCCTTTCAACTTCAGAATAAACTCAAGCTCCGCCTTTGAAACTGTGGCGCGACAGCCATTCTGCGAGAGAGTCGAGAAAGGTATTTTCCGGTATAATTATGAGCACTTTTTTGCTGCTAATGCAAATAGCAAGCATATTAATAATTACAGATCGTCATCCCTACTCAGGTGAGTTAGCGATGTCGTAACATTTGACGAAATTGCCAGGAAATTCAAGTTTTTGGACCAAGAACTAACGACATGAACATGTGTCTGCGTGCGAAAATCACTTCCCTGAAATACAGGAAATGTGCTTGATGTCATGGAAAGGAGCATATACAACTGGGTGGTCCATATATGCAACTTTTTTTGTGTGTGAGACAGTGATGGGTGTGAGCGCAGTTTATGGCTATTATTTGGTTGTCATCGACTGTATATCGACTTTGGTTGTCATCGACTCAGATATATATCTTAAAACAATCTACGACGAGGGCGCCATCACTTTAGCACAGCCGATATTCATGACGGGCGCTGTGACGCAGCGGCTGTGCCAATAGCCTCGACAAGGTGGCCGATACAAAGTTTGTTTTGGTGGCGCATCAGTTTTAGGTGCAAGTGGACTGCCAGTGTTACTTCAGCGAGCGTAACATATGGTTGGGAAGTCGTATAGGTATGAAACTGCAGCCTCTTAGCTATAGCGCATTTTTTAAAGTGAAGCACTGCTTCGCTATAGCAACTTCCTTTTTTCTTGCTATTTCTCATTCATTAATGTTGTAGAACGCACTTTACGCCGAAAGATGTCGGGACGTGCATCTGATCCCTAAAAATGTGAATGCATGCGCTTAGTATTAACTCGCTGTGTTACACAACGTCTGCCAGAAAATGGTACGCAGGAGTTGTAGCACTGTCTCACTCGCTTTGTGCTCGCAATACGAAGAGGCACAAGGACATAGTCACTCAATGGTATCCAAGTGTGGCTCGACGATTGCGCTCTCCGTCAATGCAAGAAATCACTCGCTCTTCCCTTGGGTAACTACGTCACAGAGGGCGCCTTCATTACGTAGCAGAGGAAAGTAAACAGCATTTTGTCTATTCGAGTCGTCTTGAGCTGTACTGTTGCTGCGGCCACCACGGGAGGCCGCCACGTGCCGCCGCCGTGCCCTACAGTGTGCCTGACTTACAGGATTGCGACACCAGAACTCTGACGATCCCACCGAAAGTGAGCGAAGGCGTTCAAAAAAAAAAGGAAGAGAAATTTCTCAAGGTCATGACGTGCGCAGGCGTAGCATTTTTCTTCTTCGCCGTCTCCGCGAATGTGGCTTTCAGCTTTCTCGTCAGGATGAAAGGAGAGAAAAAATCGTTAGTCCTTACCATGTAGGGAAAGTGGGGGAGAGCGAAGACGTGGTGTGAACGCGCCAGAATTTGCTTTCCTTTTATGGCATTACGCAACGCTTACGGCGGCGCAACAGTTCGGTTGCTGCAGGCCACAACGAGGATCAAGCGTTCATATCCAGGGAACAATGAAATGTGGCGAAACTGAAATGGCAAGCGGCCTCGATAAAACCATTAGATTGCCGTATCAGAAACAGGAGATCGCCGACGAGCCCACGGTCGAAACAGCCTGAGTTATTGGGAAAACGGCACAAACAAATACGCATGCGGTTGGCGTACCTTCTAGGGCCGAGCTCGTTTCGCAGAAATTCCGGCGTCGGCGTCGGTGGTTGTGAGCGAAAAATCATCACCTTGTCCGTGACCGAAAAATCGAGAAAGATGCAAATAAAATAAATAATAAAAATTTCCGGGTCCGAGTGAGGATCGAACCCCGGCAAGCAGATGTTCTACCACAAGCCATGCCTCCGCTTGGAAATACAGTGAAAATAACTTCCTATGCTTGGAGATGCAGTGAAAACAACTTTTATGCTTAGCAAACGCAAGCGTCCTTTATATAGGCGTCGTCATATAAGATGTAATATCCCAGGAATTTTGCGTGGTGAAAGCGTACATTGCCATCGGGCGTCAGAATATGCGACTATCATAACGACTTCGTTGTTTAAAGCCGGCCACCCATTACAAACGGCACACACCTTACTGCGCGCATTCCCTTAACACCACGTAGTGGGTGCATAGGAAGTAACGCGGTTGAAATAGGCACTCGGGACAGAATATCGCTATCGCGTTACACTCTTAAAGTCGGAGATTAAGGGTCTCCTAATTTTTTATCTGCGAGTTTTAATCTGCGAGATATAACAGCTCGCTTCAAAAAGCTATTGAAGCGTGCGACAAATCCCTGTGACTCCGCTCACGCTTGACGAATTCGAAAAAACATTTTGTGGCAATCAATCCCTGAGGCAATAAACATACATCGCGTGGTCAATGCGCGATTACTTAGAAAAGTGCTGCAAAGTCTACGAAGAGAGTTTACCATGGGCCTTAAGAAGGCTGCTCTCTCCAGCTACGTATTTGAGCTACGTGTTTCACGCAGACCCCGAGTTTTACCCTGACCCTCCATGAGTGTACATGTGCTATTTGGTAGAAAGTTAAAAGGTCGTATCGTCTATATTATACGAGGGTAGCTCGCACTGAATAGCTGCAGTGAACATTGCGCAATTTTAGCCGACGTTTAGACACTATTAGCGTGTGTTATACGACATCTGCCAACCTTCACCGGGAGAACTATATAAGAGTGTTTCAAGAAATTTGAGCAAGTACCAGCCAAAATTAGCCGATAGTTAGCCAACATTAGCGATTACTAGTCAACGGCATCAAACATCACTGAAGAATAAACGATACCATGCCAATAATTCGCCAGTATTAGTCAGTGCCATTGAACATTTGGCAACGTTACTGAATATAGACAAGCACGGGCCAATAGCGGCTGGCAGTTAGCCTTTCAGCGCATGCTTTATGGAAGTAATTGAGGTATGACAATAACAAAACATAACTGACATGGCATGTATGCCATGTCAGTTAGGTCTTGTTATGGCTATTCTGATGTGCGAAAGACGAAGTTGCCCGATTAGCATGTGGTTATATTTATGTTACTGATGTCAAGATGGCATGCATGTCGTGCTGTATATCTGAGTCTCGCATATATGTCATGTCATGCGCAGTCTGCTGTATACCAAGTTAAAAAACCGACCACAATAGCCTTGGGACAAAGCTACACAGCAAACGGGTTTGAGCCTTTTTGGGAGTTTTGGGCCCGGCTCTTAACTTGCATCCTAAAGGTACTACGCAAAACCCCCTACCAAAGGAGGTTTTAGGGGGGTACGCAGGGCAAGATGGCGGTGCCTGTTGAAGCGACAGCCGTCCACTTCGAATCTTTCTAGCCGTCGGCCTGCATTATTAAACTCATTCATTCCCAAATAATGCTGGTATTTGATTTAGATTTGAGTAATGAGGCTTCGCTAAGCGTATACTGCCGATAAAACAGCTCCGTTTTCGAGATACACAGTCGATTTGCGGTGCAGAAGGCTTAACAAGGTTTGTTTACAAAGTAAACGGAGTCAAAAGAGGGAATTAAGGAGGTAACTTTGGTGTTTTTATTTAACTCCTTTCGGGTGCTTGAACGGATTCCATTGGAAGTTTTTCTGCTTCTTTTCAGAGCTTTTAAAACGCCCCTTTATACGCGGCTCGAGAGAGGGCGAGAAAAAAAAAAGGTATTTCAGCTACTATACTAGCGTTTTAGAGACATTTCTAGCAACTATTCATAGCTAGGACATACTAGAAGATGGACACTGATGTATTCATGCACATACATGACATATGCATACAAGCACGCACGACACAGGAATCGAACTCGCGACCACACGCACTGAAAGCAAACATCATATCCATTACACCACAGCGCCACCACTAGCTAGCGCAGTTTTTCACGGGGGTATATATCTACGAAGCGGCTACTAACCCGTCGGCGACACCTCAAACTTTTGTTCTCGTAGCATCGGCATGTGTTAGCGCTTTCGCAAGGCCATTACATAAACTGAGGGGGCGTCACGAAGGCCAAGGTAAACGCCTTCAGCTTCGAACTATTCGGTTCGTCGTGTCGTGCCGCTAGAAAAATTGTAAACGTGTGCCCTCTTGAATACTTCGACACTGTTTCACTCGCCCGCAATTCGTGGATACCAGCGTGACAAAAGGTATCCTCAGATGGCCGAACATATGTGCATTCCATGGGCGTATGATGTGGAGCTATTTTCGTTGTTTCTGCCGCGAGCTGCACGCGTCCCATGGCAGCGGCGTGTTCTGAACTGTATGACCGCAGGTGTTTCCATTGATGGGGTGTGTGCCTCCCGCCGCACGGAAGCCCTCAGAGACGAGGACGAAACACTGAGCAACACATCTTTATCATTTCAAAACACTGTCAGCGGCCCCTAAGCGCGAGCCGCGAGCGTGCCTGTGTCCATCGTTCTCGTCATCCACCGGCGCGCTCACCGCTACGACTCCCATAGCATATAAAAGTTACTCACGCAGATGCCCATAAGCTTGCGCAGGGTGCCTCTTCAGGTGGAAGGGGGGGGAGGGGACGAAGGCTCGTCGCTGCGCCCACCCTCCCTATTAAGTCAGTGCACGGGGCAAACTCTCCCCCCCCCTCCCCGTGTGCACGCCTATGCAGATGCCCGAGTTACAAGGACATTGTAACGCGCCTACACTAAGTGCATTCATTGCGCGCGTACTCTCACGAGCCAAACGGAGGTGCAGCAGCGCCTTCAGATTAGCTGGACGATAATCTACATCCACAATTAGCACTTATTCGCAACTCGCACTTTCGCGGGGCGCACAGCGATTCTCTAACTCAAATTCAGTATTTAGTCGCTTTCACACTCGGAGACTACCTACAATCTTACTACTGTAATGAAGAAGAGAGAACAAAGAGACAACGCCCTCGCCTACAATCTTACTACCTACAATCTTACTCCAACGACTACCTACAATCTTACTAATTAACGTTCATTGTTAAACATCACACAAATGCATTAAAGCAAATGCGCAGGCATGCCCCAATGTCAAGTAGAACCACCACAAATTAGCGGTGACAGGTCTCCCGTTAAATAAAAAAGTTAATGCACATGCACTTCGCCCTTGTGAAAGTCCATGTGTATGTGGCAATCCTCTTGCACAGATGATGTAGCAAGAATAAAAAAATGTTGTATTGCCGTCTTCTTCAACGAAACAGCTGTGATAAGAATGATAAGAAAAACAGTGTTCGCAACATTTTATTGGAATCAAAACAGTAGCAGTTCTCATGTCAGTGTAAGCATATGTATATTTCCATCTTCTTGCACAGAACCTACCACCAATACCAAACACTAAGAACGTATACAGTACACCCCAAGCACTATATATAATTCACAACAGTAAAGCAACATGAAAGTAGTGTGGCAAATCTCATCATAATGCACACTGACATGTGCACTTCACAGTGCTAGTATGTAAACACAATCCAGAGAAATGGGATCTACAAGGAACTTGGTGTCAGCCTGCACATGAAGGCAACTAAGTTAGTACAATAAGGCTAGCATTACTTTTAAGAAATATGCAATCATGCAGGGAGGCATGTTGTAGATTTTAATTGAATTAGTTTGCCCTATGGCATCAAAACATGTCATACATCATCATACAGTTCTGTTTTCTGCAGAAAAGTCCAAAATAGACCTTTGGTTTTGATTGTAGATCCACTTACCACAATTTGTAAAGGCGTTCAGCCATGCCAGCAAAATGACAGCATTGCATTCATATATGGCTGCACATATTTACTCACAAATATCTGAAAATGAACGCAGTGTTCTAGAAATATACTTGGGAATTTGTCGCCATTATCACACAACTGCTATATACCAATACTTCTATTATACATAATTACTACAGCTATGTTTACAATATTCCCATGCCAGCCACTGTCATCTGCAACCTAAAAAGATTTTCATCTTTAATTCCTCACTTCATGGCATGTGCATAATTACCACATTGAAAGTTAATACCACTACCATGGCTGCAAAGTCAACTTGAAATTAGGCAATCACATGCCTAAAATTAAAAATTTCCTACAAGTAGTGGCTGGTGGCTTGGCATGTTGGATGTGGTTGAATAGAATTTGACCACGAATCTATAGAGCCTGTAAAGCAGTCAGGAATTGAGTTCATAGTTAAAGTGTGAAAACAAAACAGCAACACACATAGAAATAGAAATGAAGGGAACAGGACAACACAGTATTAGCAACTGAAATTTAACACATGTATGGCGTTTTTAGTCACGTTCATACTCATTCTGTGAGTGCATGGTTCTTTATTTTTGTAATTTTTTCGCACTAAGTGTGTATATCTTTCTGTGGTTAGCATTACACTTCAGGTCCTCGTCAGTGTAGAGTGAGGCACAGGCATAGGTCGGCACTTTAAGGGAGTACTCACTCAAACTCACTCACCACAATTTTTTCAGCCTTCGCACTCACTCACCTTCACACTCACGTCCACTCACACTCATGAGTACTCACTCACGTTCACACTCACCTCCCCTCACACTCATGAGTACTCACTCACGTTCACACTCACGTCCACTCACACTCATGAGTACTCACTCATACTCAACTCACCACGTTCAAATGAGTGTGAGTGAGTGTGAGTTGAGTGCACTCATGAGTAAGTGTGCCGAGCTCCATAGGTCGGCGCTTTAAGGGAGTACTCACTCAAACTCACTCACCACAATTTTTTCAGCCTTCACACTCACTCACGTTCACACTCACGTCCACTCACACTCATGAGTACTCACTCACGACCACTCACACTCATGAGTTATCACTCACGTTCACACTCACGTCCACTCACACGCATGAGTACTCACTCATACTCAACTCACCATGTTCAAATGAGTGTGAGTGAGTGTGAGTCGAGTGCACTTATGAGTGAGTGTGCCGAGCTATGCGCACAGGGGAGTGTTCCCAAGATACAGTGTCTTGTACACAAACAAGTGGGTGAGCAAGTCTTGCAGCTTTGCCAGAAATGTCTTCCTGAAAATAATAGAAGTCCATTAAGCTTTCCGTATCCAGAAATATGAATGTCTTGGCAAAGACTCACACTTGACTATACTATTGCAGACCTTTAAACAGAACACAAAACAAATGCAATAGTGAGATGCTGCTAAGTAGTTGCTTGTGAACTTTTCACTTAAAGTACAGAGGGCAAAAAGTACACAACTGCAATGAAATGCGAAACAGCACCAGAAGTGTACTTTTGTCCTGTGTACCATCATTCAAGTAGTTTTAGCTGTCAGTGAAGTTAGCATTGCAGTGTAAATGGGTGCAAATTTTAGTATGATTAACCTTGGAGTTAAACGCATTTCAATGGAGGCGTAACTGTTTGAGGCCCACATACTTAGCTTTAGGTGCGTGTTAAAGAGCCCCAGGCGGTCTAACTTTCCGAAGTCCTCCACTAAGGCGTCTCTCATAATCGTATGGTGGTTTTGGGACGTTACGCACCAACAGTTATCACTTACAACACATGGAACACTAGCTTCTTCATCAACCACAGCTGTTCTGTTTAGGACTGAAGATTGGGCGACTTGGTATTGATTCATGGCAAAATTAAACAGTGCACTTGTATTGACGACAATAGAAGACGTGGACAAAGTACCAGCCTGTTTACCTTGTCAGAAATTGTGTCAACAGTCAGAATACTGTGTGCTGATCATAAACACTATGGCAACAAAAAGTAAAACAAAATAACCAGAGGGAGGGAACAAGGTGATTCAACAACGAGTTCAACAGATTCAACTGACTTATATCAATGTGATTAAATTAGCCTTGCACAAGTGACACATCTCCTAAGTTCCATAAATATGCACATGTAACCTTGGCAAGTTCTAATGAAGTGACCATACCATAAAATGCATGTGCTTCAGCAAACACACTGTAACTAAGCACATGTCTTACACATCATATGGCCATCATAATGTGTCATTAACCTGACTTATTCTTTCTAGCTAAATGTATACAAGCTCATGATGTAAATGCGCCTTGATATGCAATTTAACTTTTTGTGTAGGAGACGGACAAAGTGCCCAAGGCAAAATTGTCGTCAAAAAGTATTCTTACTTGCTCATAATCTGCGCATGACAACAGAATAAATAGAAAACAAATCTGGCCTTAATGCACGTTTTACCGCATGACAGCGTGATAACAGCTGTCTTTTTTTTTCTTTTTTTTTTTTTTTTTTGTTGCTTCAGTGTATACTCCCTGGAAGCACTGCTTCATTCATGCTTTATCGCAAGCAAGGAAATTATGTCGTACAAACATTCAGTTTTAAGGCGCACTCGCTTGAATTGCCTGGCCACGCCAAGCGGTCAGCCAATTCGAAACACGTATCACACATCGTTGTTATGTGAGCTTAATGGCCTTTCTTTTTTCGCTTTTCATTGCACTTTTGACGCGACGCAATATGCTGAACAGCACCTACTGCTGCCCAAGCGACAAGGTCGCGCAAACAGAGGAAACATAAGTACTACGTACCGTTTGTGTTCCTGAATGTGCCGCGAACGCGGCGCGCCCATCAGCTGCTGCTCGCTTGAGTCACCGGGCCATTGCCACACCATTGCACACGCAGTGCATGTTGCACTGTCGTCAAACCACACATTTCACGTCCCGCGACGAGAACACAGTAAGGCTGCCGGCATGAAATGTGCACACATGATCGACGCATAGCAGGGTAGTTGAAAGGCGTCCTTCACAAAACCGACGTTATCCCATGACGGCTTCGCTTCGCTATCACTCACGCACGCCGCTGGGGCCAGCCTGCGGTAGTATTCGCTGTCATTTCGGAACTTCTCGCGTTTCTTGCGGCTCTCTTCCCGCGTTTCTTTCTTTTTGCTTTCTTTTTTCCCCTCCGCGCGCGCATGCGTGCGATGGTTCCTCTCTTATCGCCGCCGTTCGAAGGTCAAGGGCATTTTTTTTCGCTTCGTCCCTTTCAGAGCAGCCGCTTGAGGAGAGTCGCGTTTTTTCTTTCGTTTCTCTTGTTTTTCTTTATTTTTTTTTTGCGCCGGGATTTTTGAACACCGGATCTTATTCCGTGCGCTGAGGCACGCCGCCTCTGCCCAATTCGTCATCCAAAAGGGTATACTGAGTGTGCGTGCTGTGCCGATAGGCCACATCGAGGGTGTACACGCTCCTACTTTTAGTTTAACTTCGATTTGATGGTAAAACAACATAAGCGAAGTTATTCTGTGGTCGAAATGCCTCGTGAACCCGAGCCCAGTGGTAGTGTGCATTCCGTACAACAATGTGCATCAGTCGACGAGACGAAGAAATCGTTGATTAGCACGTTCATGAATTTATTTAGCACTTTGAGAAACACTTCTTTCGCCCGCGCCGTTGCATACATGCCCGCCAGCACTGAAGACACTACAGCTTCGGATAAAATAAAGGGAAGATATGCCCGAGAAAGTGAAATAGGAGTTTTCTGTTCTTGAACCCCCATTTGACAAAATGGCGTCAAATCGTGAATTTACCTCCTTTCTTCCACCTTTTATCCCCATAATTTCTCAAGGAAGTAAAATTGAGGACGCAGAACTTTATTACACCGATCTTAATACTCCCTAAGGGAGTACGGTCCCAAGTGAAGGTAGTATTAAGCCCTTAAAACGCCCAATTCGGCTAGTTTGCGTTTACAGTGTATTGTATAATTGTGCTATTTACGCTTGATATTCTTGATTGTAGTCTCATGCAGATGACATGCATGCCACGTGTTTCATGTCGTGTCATGGCATTTGCATTTGTCATGCATGCATGTCATTTCGCTTCAAGCACACGTCACCCATTAACATAAGCATATTGTACTGGTGGAGCGGAACATCTAATCGGACACAGAATGCTCGCTGATCCAGCTCACTTTAAGAAAAGTAAGATATTTCTGACTCTTTGTGATCGTTCTGGCTTGCCACTTAAATGACTCTCTTTAAAGAGGTACGTCAGCTCTCTTTGGGAGTCATTATGTTCTCTTCGGAGAGTCGTGTGACCCAAAAGAGAGATAACATGCCTCTTTAAAGAAAGCCATATACGTGGCAAGTCAATACTTCCCGAAAGGAGTCGCACATACTCTTTTTTTTCTTGGAGTGCGATCCTGTAAATATTACTGGGCCGCTCACGCTCATCTAGTCGAGCCATCTTCGTAATGCATGAGAAGCTTAGGAAACCAAAGTACTTATATCAGATTCGCCCACAGAAATCAGCTTTTCATTAAATGCATGCGTACTGACATTCGGTCAGTATTTACCCAATTAATGAAACGACACCGACGGTGTCGTAGCGTAGAGGGCTGAAGAGATTGATGCGGTGACATTGCTTTTCGTTCGCCACAAAATGCTTTGTATTTAACGTTAGCAGCAGCAATGTTCTTTAACTGTATTTTGTCTAAGATGTACGGGTCTATCTTGAGACTTTCGCTTTATGATTACGTTAAACAGCGACTAGAATATAGCCATGCAATTTTGTACATATGTTCTAGGGAAGAAAATTCGCCAGGTGCTCACGTCATTTTTAAGGTAATATCTGTAAGCTTTCAGTGTTTAGAAAAAAATGCTCCTTTCGTAGTATACATCTACATGAATATTCTTTATCAAATCGAATGGTTTCTTCTCTACAGTTTATGCCTTGTCAGCGATGCAACTCCACGCACCAAAGGGCGAAGCCTTGCTCACTAGTCCCAAGTGGTCTGGTCAAAGCCAACCTCAGTGCCTGGAGTTCTGGTACGAGCACGACGGATCTGTTTACCCAGATTTACAGGTAAGCATGCCAGTTTTTTTATTTCTTGTTTTTAAATTTTTTTTCGACAATGACTTGCCTAGGCATATTACAGTGAACTCTCACTTAAGTGAACTTCAAGGGACACAAGGAAATGCTTCACTTAACTGAAAGTTCACTAAAAAGAATACTCACTAGAATATGGAACAGCGTTGCGCACAGCAGATGTGAAGTGAAAAGCTTGATATGAAATTTATTTGGAGAATAATTCTGCAATTTCCATTTGTAGTGGAGTCGTTAAAGCGAAGGAAGGAACAAAGCTCTCCAGAGACTCTGCGTTTCTATGCACTGCCTCTGGAAAAGCTTGCTCCTGTGACAGGAAGTCTCGGAATTTTCTAATATATCCTGCAGCCTCGGTTGGAGATAGCTTCCTCTGCCATTACAATTTCTTCGTTGCACTCTTCTCCTTTGGGTCCCGGACGAACAATGGAAACAATTTCCATGTATTTCCAAGTCTTGCGCATATACTCACGCGCATGTGGCTTGTTTTCGTCTCCAGCACTGTCACTTTGCCTCGGCGGTGCTGCATGCACAAGCGATCTTGCACCACCGCCAATGGGTGGGACATTTGTGGTTGGCACTCATCGGCTACGCCAGTGCTGCAGAGTGCAAAACTTCATTGAATTGATCTCAAAAATGAGCCAGAGTGCACAGATAAATTTAGGTCAACTGAAATATTTACTATTCAGAAATTCGTTCATCTGAAAGATTTTTGCATAAAATGAAGAGGAAAACCGCCGGGTATTTCATAAAAGTTCGTTATTCTGAAGTATTCGTTAAACCGACGTTTGTACAAATGAGAGCTCACTGCATTTTATACTAGCACGGCGTTGATACTCTATGTAGGCCACCATCACAGCTACAGTCGTAAGCGTTTCATGGTTACTGTGTCCCATTGCGCGAACAGGGTGCATCAGTCAAGAAAGACAATTCTTCCTTGCGCTTATTCATAGGAGTAGAGTGCGTGAAAAATTATATAACTTCAATAACACATATGAACATTGAAGAAATCATGCCGGTAGGTAATATGGCATACATTCGGAGCACGCATATCAACTGTAGAGCTGAGTTGGCGCATTTCTGGAAGAGTATTCGAATTGTTTGAGGAAATGCTGTGCTAAAAGTATATAACGCTCAATGTCTAAATGCGCTCAGCGTGTTTGCCCTCAAGGAAACACGGCCTTATGGCTGCACTTATTAGTTAAGGTAGTAAGCTCGAAACGTATGCTGACTACATCTTTATTTCAGAGTAACGAGATATATAATAACGTAACACTTGGAGTCCGTCATATCAAGCCACTATTGAAGAGTGGGCGTTCAACGTCTCGATGAAGCTGTGAATATGCTCATAAAATGGCCACTCAAGAACTATATACCACTCATAACGAATTCAATGAGCAGCGAAAACTTATGTACCCGCAAACAGTGCCCGGGTTTCTTACGGAACATACCACATTTTCCGCAAACAAGCATTCACGACTGTGCCCCTTCTTTTGACTTCGTCCTCCAACTGGACTCTCGACTTGAGAGAGTATTTTACTGACTATGGCTCCCTGTCGATTTTATGAAAGTGTTTGCCTTCCCCATTGCGATGCAAGATAGTGGTCCTTTTGATCTAGACGGCTGCGGACAAAGGTAATATTATGTACCTGTTTTCCACTCGCAGCGGTGCCGCAGCAACCATGGATGTTGTTCTCGTGAGCACATGGGCGTGGGTTCTATTCCCTACCAAGGTGGTCCACTTAGATGGGCCTAAATACAAAATACCCGTATACCAATAGATTTAGGCACAGGCTGAAGAATTCCTGGGGATCGAGAGCACACCGGAGTCTCCCATTATATAACGTACATCATAATGATATTGTGTGTTGGGCAGATGACAATTCCATTTCATGCCTGCAAATTTCTTAATTTCGCCAGCACACCTAACTCTGCCCTCCTCGTCTGCGTTTCTGGCTTCTTGGTATCTATTCCGTCGCTCTTACTGAGCATCTGTTATCTGTCCGGCGCTTTAAGTCACCCGCCCTGGTCCATTTTTTTTCTCTTTTGCAAACTAAGATACAGGCTACCTTTCTGCGTTCCCTGATCCACTTTGATTTCTTCCTATCTCTTAATATTCGGTCTGTAACTTTTCCTTCCATCGGACGATGCGCAGTGATGTAAGATATCAAAGGAACTACTCGAGTTCCTTAGATATCTTCTAAGTTTCTGCCCCGCATGTTGCTAACACGATGTTTGATACTTGGCGCTCCAGGAACAGCGGTTAATTGCCGGCTAATATATGCGAATATCTACCGCATGCGCTTTCGCCCATCCTTATCACTGTGTGAGTTTCCTCTGCACGAGAAGTGCTGACTCTTAGTAACTGACCTATTAGAAACTTTCATATACTCGTGCCGATGCTGGGGTCGGTTGCCACACGTGGACTCTTGTTCCCGTGCCGCGGCCACCGAGCATTAGTGTTGCCTTCTGCATGTTTATCTTCAACACTACTTTTAGATTTTTCGATTCAGGTCCCCGGTCATTATGACACCAAGCGGCTTCCAGTGCTGAAGAAACCGTAAGCTGATGGGGTATTGTTGGTGAATTTTTTTTATTGCGATAGCAATTATATGGACACTCGCGGCTGGTTTTCGCCGTCGGCGTCGGCGTCATTTGCCGTATATGTATATGTATATATATAACCGGGCCCGCCCGTCGTTCGTGAGCGTGAAAAGACGCGAGGGGGGGGGTCTCTCGAGCGACCTTCGATTTTACGAGCGGGGGGCGCGCGCGTTATCTCCCCTTCTCGGCGGCCGACAGCGGGCGGGGGGGGGGGGGGGGGAGTTCGATTTTACGAGCGCGGGCGCGCGCTTTTTCTCCCCTTCTCATCTCCCCTTCTCGGCGGCCGGGCCGGCGTACCCTTCTACGTGCTGCGCTCTCAACGCGAAGAGAATTCTCTTAAACAAGCGTTTTCTAGAGTTGCGTGAGATCGGATCCAAAAAGAGTTAGCTACCAGCCTCACTTCGTATAACACTACAATTTTTTGCTATCGCATTCATTGCTTCACCCTTGCGGTGAAACTGTGACTTTTTTTTGTTTCCACCCAGTCTAGTCACTTGAATACTTCACGTGGGCAGTGAAGAACTTTGGAGGCATGGGATCTCCTCGTCCGGGCTCTTTCTGAAACTTAATTTTGTTTCTTTTCTTTTCTTAGAAGCAACGTAACTTCTGAACCTTTGTAAATGTTGGCTAAAGTATTCGATTATGTTTACAGCACTCTTTGGCAGCGCAATGCTTCGAAAGCTGGTGGTATCAGTGTGTAGTGGAAGGCTTTTACTGAGTATGTGACAGCCATATAAACGGCTTTTCGTGCTTATCTGCTTCTTCAGTGACGTGGTTGACCAAACTGCTGTGATCTTCTGTAGAGCACCCGTTCATAAAGCCAGTCTGCTCTCCGTGCTAATTAAAGTTGAGAGCTTCTCACTTTTTGATATTCCCTTCGTAAATATTTTCTATTTTACCTAAACTAGAGTAACGGGTCTGTAATGCTTCAGATGTTTTACAACTTCGTTCTTGTGTATTGAGATTATATTAGCAGTTTTCTAGATAAATGTTACATCGAGGCCCTGGCGCAATCTGTCAGTGGTGTCGCAAATTTTTTTTATATATAAGAGCTCCTTTCTATGTATTTTGTAGAATAGCGGTGCCGCCTTCTATGGCCGCCTTTCCGGGTTAACAGACATGTATACCGCTTTATACGTATACATGTACTCTTTTTACGTATATTCTTTGTGGTTGATTCATGTCGTGCGGTGGAGGAGTTCCTGGGAAATGAAACGCTGTGTACAACTCAGCGTAACGCCTTTTTACCTTGAATACTCATGTCTCTAGGAAAGTTGGCAAGACTCAATCATACATTTCTTCCGAATGTCGGTTGAAGGAATCGGTCTGTAGTGTCTCACTCCAAGATCGAATAATAAGCACCGACGCGGTGTCCTTTTTAGGCTGGACAGCATTGTTGCGAGCCGACGTGATATAATTACCGGGACAATGGTCAAATGGCGTCCGACTGCTTGACATATGCCAAGGCGATAGCAATTATATAGACACTTGAGGCACACTTTGCCGCCACCGTCATGTTTCTTATCAAGTTCAAATTAATAACATCGCCCGCGAGTTTTACTTCTATGTCCAATTGAAAGCTTGCGAGGGCTGCATACGGGTGCAGTCGGTTCAAGCTGAGATGAAACGTGCCGGTCGGCTCAACCAAGCGAAGAAGCATAAATGGGTGCCAGTGGGTGGAGGTGGTTGCTTCTTTAGGGCAGCGACGATGTTTCAACAAATAGGCCTGCGAAATCTTGTCAGATATCAGTAGACGACTCATCGTTTTGTACGTATCGCGCTCTCATCGCTAAATACTCGGCGTTGAGGCGATATGCATCAGGAAGAACACTTTGCTCACTGGAGCGGCCGTATTTCCTTACGCCAGTGTTTTGTAGAGTTACGTATCGCAAAGCAGTTGGCTGACAGCCTTACTATGCATAACATTCCAATTTGTTGCTACCACATTCGTTGCTTTGTCTTCGCCGTGGAACTGTAACATTTCTGCTCCACTTTTCCTGATAGTCGCCGCCTAAAGCTCAGCTTGGAAGAATTTAACAATGGATTTAACAACTGAGATAATGGGGGAAGGAGAAGCGAGTTCATAAGAACTTTTATACACCATCTTAATTAGCACTGCTTTCTGATCGATCTGTCGCAGTGGTCTGCATGACAGCCTTAGTTGCATTGTAGTGTTGCTTGACTCGCTGACAGTATGGTTTTCTTCGAGAAATCTTTTGATAATTGTCTCTTTGCTATTCTTGACACGTAGGTGGAAATTAAAACGGATGAGAAGACTGCAGTTGTGTGGCAGGCGCCATCATACCCAAGAAAAGACTGGGTGCTCGCGCGCGCACCGATCTCACAGGATAAAGCATTCCAGGTAAGGGGGGCATGTTCAGAGCAGCGAAAAAATACAAGATATTCCCTCAGGCATTTTCTGCTTTTTTCTTGTTCTCTGCGAGCTCTTTGAGAAATATTTTCACTGTGAATGTCACGAGGATATGCTTTACTCTTACTCCAATACAGAGCAGAAGTATACTTTAGTGGCTGGTGTTAAGAGAAATGAAGGCGGTAGCGAGCAGCTAGCGCGACGCGCAGCTGATTAAGCCTAACTACATAATGCTTTGCAATTAATATATTTTCACACAATGTAGAGCGGACAAAAGTTGTGCTGTTGGTCTCTGAGAATCATCTAAAAATATTTGAAACTCTGGAAGTCACAAATCGCATTTATTGGGAGTATTTTTAACATGCTCATAACGAATCTTTATCTCCGTGGAAGCCCATTGAGGCCATTAGAAAATAAAATATCCGCCCCATTGCTTTTATTTGCATTTGTGAAACCATCTGAAATAACAGTTGGCATACCGCACCTCTTTTTTTTTTTTACCAACGTTTTTCTTTTTTTTTTGCCGTAGAAACGAATATAAGCTTTAAAATCCACTCAGGCCTCAGAATGTTGAAACTCGTTGAATTACATCAGTGGCGCTGCGCATGCTTGAATATGCACCATAGGAACAAGATATTTACTTTTTATCTGCTGCTGCTCACTCATCAGCGCATGGTCTGACCCGAGGACTGACCGACCGTACACGTCGCGAACACGGGGTAGCTCTAAAAATTAAGAGAATAGAGAAGACATTAAGGTACCCCAGGAGTTCCTGTTTTGAGAACAGCAATATTTCTCGTCAAATAAGAGAGGTGGACTGCTCGTTTTCATCTAGCTAACCTTACATACTTCCTAAGCTAAGCTTCTTTGTGCTCTACATTATGCGCGTAGTGAGACCGTCGCTACGCCTTGTCGACCGCAAAATTTAAACTGCGATTGATATTAACCATTACACAAATATTCATGTTTCAGAATTGTTACACTCGTACGTTTGCCCATGTTCCTTCCTCATTTTCGAAGGTGATATTCCGGGCCAAATTCGGCGGTGACATTACGCAATTTGTCAGCCTGGACGACGTCGTCCTGAGGCCGGAGCCCTGCGTCCACCCCGCCGAGTGCGACTTCAACGATGGCATTTGCGGCTACGTGAACCAATTTCAAGGGAACTTTCAATGGCTCGTAGGAACAGGTCGCTACGAGCGTCCTAAACTTCAACCAGCCGTGCCCCGTGCCAAGGGTACGCATGATCTCTTCCGCGCTCACTACCCGAATCACGAAGGTCGCGTGGTTTTACTGTTGCCACTGTGGCGGCTTTGAAAGCTAGGAAGAGCTGAAGAGCGGTATAAAACAGGGCGCTAGGAAGAAAAAAAATATATATAATTTATTGATCCCGTGGTTTTAGGTCTGTTTTGCTCAAAAGCAACGTTGTCCAGGAGCCGTGGGTAGGGCGTAGATGTTTATGTTCTTTTACGTTTATAATCCTCACCAACAGCCTGATTTGGTTTCGTTGCCGTAGTGATAATATTTGCTACCTTAGCAAACCGTTTTCTCGTAGATAAGTAGGCCTACTCGCAGCTTTTCATGGGTACAAGCGCAACAACGCGCATAGCGTGTTCGACTAAGTTTAGTTCTTAAATGCCGTGTTTCATGCTGTCAAGAGTTTGTCTCAGATCGAGAAATGACCAAACTGTATAGACTATTTCTTCTATAAACTTCGGTAAATTTTTTCCTGTGTGTTATATGCCAGACTCTGTGGGGTGGCGTTTCTAAAACCTATTGAGTCCTGTTTATTGATTGATCTTTATAGAAGCCTTTTCGTCATCCAGTTGAGAGCATCTATAGCATATTTAATAGCCCTGATAATGATTGCCCTGTCCTTCCACGCATTCATTAGAGCACCGTTCAACTTTTGGGGTCCCATAATTTTCTAACAGCAGTCGTTCGGAAATGATGCAACAGTCACAAATTGCTTCTGAGGGCACCTAAACGCGTTTAACCTGTTACTTCTTTCTGTCGGAAAGACTGTAATGTTTTTCAGTTCCTGTTACTTCCCCTTGAAACTGTCATAACCGTTAGAAAAACAAAGTATTTTTGAAGTTTCCTAGGGTTCTGCGTAAGAAACTTTCTAGTCATAATCCAATGGCTCGTAAATGGCATTCGGCGAATAATCTTTTATGAGAAGCACAATAGTGTTTCTTCAAAGCTCTGAAAGTACAGCAACAATCACCCCCAGATCTTGTCTTGTTCTTTGGTCAGTCGTCCTCAGGCTCATTTGTGTGATTGGGATATTAGATTCCGGAGCCGCCAGCAAAATAACCGTTCGCACAGCTGGCGGATTCAAGTTATCTTAGTAAGCAATGAACAGCTTTACTAAAAGAACGCAGTAAACTTAGCCTGAGGCGTATACCATACTGGACGATTGCCTATTTACAAGTATATGTGAATCTCGACACGGCTAGACCCATCATGTTTGTGCAAGTTCCCTTCGCAAAAATTACTTGGGATTGCCTTCGCAAACAATTGAATTTTTCGTGCTCGCGCTTCGTTCTTGTTGATGTGTTCTCTTTGTTTATTTTAATGTTTTTTTTCTCTGTACATATTTTAATATACCATTTATTTTGTTCCGTCTTTTAAGTACGTCACATAACTTCTCTTGGCAAGATTAGCTTACGAGTACCACTTTGGATGACCGCAGATACCCCTCCATTCGTCTACCTTGACTTGACCACGAACGGATCATACACGGTTGGGCCGGTTGCAAAGAAGACGCAGGAGGCTCTCAATACAGTCGCGCTTCGTAGCCCACTCTTTGACGTTACGAACAACACCACCCAGCTGACTATACGGTACTACAGGCGAGGATCAGGTGAGTGGCACTGTATTAACGTAATAGCGTTAAAGAGCTCGTTTCGCAGAAATTCCGGTGTCGGCGTCAGTGTCGTTCGTTGCGGCGAAGAATCGTCATCTTGTCCGTGACCGAAAAATCGAGAAAGATGCAAATAAAAAAATAAAAAGTTTTGGTTCGAAGTGAGAATCGAACCCAAGCCGTCTGCGTGGCAAGCGGGTGTTCTACCACAAAGCCACGTCATTCCTTTTAACTGCTGGAAAAAAGAACACTATATGAATGTCGTGCAGTCGAAGGAGTCTCCTTAGCGCATGCAATATTGCGTGGCAGAATCCTAGAATCGCACCAGGCGTCAACACAAGTGAACTGCTAAACGAGTGGGTGGTTTAAAGCTGCCCATCCATTGCAAAGTGTGCAGCTGTGCAAGTGTACGTGGACCTTAAGGACGAACAGTGGGTACTTCGCCAGTTAGCAAAAGGAAGAACTATGGCGTAGTGCGCACTCAGCAACGGTTCACGCAGTAGACATTCTAGGATAGGTTGAAACGGCCAATGTTACGCGCACTAAAGTTCATTTCCTTGCGGCATGGTTGAAGGAAATGCGCACGGGGCCCGATCATGCTTTCGCGTTCTACACTTGAAGGCGAAGCTCAAGTGCGCTCCAAGTTTTTTCTCGTTATTTCTGAAACCCTAAATGTGAGAGTAAAATATTGTTACGTGTACAGTATTGACATAGGTAGCCTACTTATTGATTTTAAGTGGTTTTTGCGAACAAAAACTAGCTCGCGCATAAGCTACGCGCTGTAAATTGAACCACATTTGTGACTCTTCCTATGTACATGCGAAGGATTCTCCGTGTTGAATGTCCGTATTTAGCCCAAGCCATCACGACAGCCGTGACGATATATAAAAGGTAGGCTGCTTCGTCGGGAGCATTATCAAATTGTTATAACCTTTTTTTATGGTAGATGCTTCTTACAACTGTGCTTCGTAAAACATGAAAAGGTGGTTAGGTATGGTGGTTTAGGGTGACAGGAATAAATTTAAAACTATGATAAGCGCTGCTAGGAATACCACCGCTCAAAGCCACAAAACAGCAGTACTGCAAAGTTATACCACTGCCCATTGCATGCATTTAACAAAAGCTTTTCAGCTTTGCAGAATTCCAAGGTATATTTAGAGCTAAAAATACGTGCAAAAGTGACTGCTATATGACATTTAAAGCTGGATATTCCCTTAAAAAACAATTCCAGAAAGTGCATTTGCTGAAGCGATTGCTTAGCAAAATAGGTTTGATGAGAGCGTCATGTGCTATTTTCTTTCTCCTTTTGGTTGGGTAAGAATAGTAAGTTAAAACGGTTACAAGCGGCATACGCAGCGAACAGATTGAACTATTTCGTCTTAGTTCCATTGGCGTGGGCAGGAGTGAAAGGGTTAATTCATAGCAACATTTTATTGAGCTTCAGCGAGACCATCAAACTTTCGCTTTCATCAGACCAACTTGCGTGGAAAAGAACACCTACACCTGAGAGCAACAAAATAGAGGAACCCACCCCCGATCTACAGTCTAGGTTGCTGGTTATGTGACATTCCTACAAAAAGCGCTGAGTGAAAACTCACTTATTTTGTTTGTTGCACAGATATAACTGCGGCCAATGTCTCCGTTACTTGCTACGGAAAAGCCTCCGACAAGGCCCAACCCGAAGTGCAGTCCCCTGTTGAAATGGACGAAGTTTTACACTGGACAACACTGAATGTGCCCGTCAGTCAGGGCACTGGCTGTCAGCTAGCAGTGATGGTGATTCGAGGCCCAGGTACCAACGGCACTATGGCCATCGCATCCGTAAAGGTTACATCCTCGGAGCCTGGTAAGTACCGCAGCTTGGAGTGGGAAATGGGAAACAGCGTAAAGATAAGCAAAGTTTTACAGGAAAGAATACACATTATTATTATATGCCCTCGCATGTCAAGTGGTTCGGACACTTATGAGCGTTTACAGAGGATACAGACTGCGACAAGTTGGCAACAATATACGATAACGATCCGCTTGGGCACAGCGTGAAAAACAAACGAGGGCTCATAGCTAGACAGATACAAGTGCAACCTTTCAATAGAGTCTTATAAGGAGAACGAAAGTTAGTTTACATACACACACAGTATGTGACGTGTAGCGCAGAGTTGCTTCACAAACCGAAAAAACTTCTACTGTTTAAAATTTTTGTGGGGTACTGAAAACAAAGAAAACATGTGTTGTCGGTGTTCTTATTATTTCTGCACTTTTTTCCCTCTAAGGTCGTCGTGTGCTTTGTGTTTGTTCCGAATTTAAAAATGTTCTTCTACCAAAAGTATGTTAGAGACGGCGTACTGCATACACGTTATAAACCCGTGTTAATTATTAGGACAAGAAATTACTTACATAGCAATACTTCCGAAGCAATAACGCAGTTGAACATTTTACAAGAAGTTGCGCGTGGTTACCAGATGCTGGAAGTTGTGTTTAGGGCTACGATTGCGAAAACCTTAAGTTTCTTATTGGACACTGGTTCCGAAAAGCGCAGCTTATGGTTCAAAAACTAGCTTGACCTTATAAAACTCAGATTAAAATCAAGCTTCAAACCGGAATTGAATTTACATGCCCTGCATGATGGTAGAAGTAGTAGTAGTAGTAGTAGAAGTAATAGTAGTATTAGAAATACTTCATTATGCACAGAAACCAGGCACGCTAGAAACCAAGTGCCCCGCAGGGAATATAGGGGTGAAAAGCGTATTCCATCCGGAAGGGTGGTGCCGCTATTCCAAGGCCCCACTAGCACGAACCATCTATTCTGCTCTTTGGATCAGTCGTAGTTGGCCTTCCAGGGCTGAGCCTCCCATTCATCCCATGTGACAGATGTATCATGCTCCTCTCCGTGCTCCGCACGCTCCCACATGATGTGAAAAAGTGTCAACTATTCAATTATAGAGGTAATTCAGGCTTAAAGACGCCTTGGAAAAAGACCTCATACATTCGTCACGTTGGTGTTCTGCAATACACTTGCATTGTGCCCGCAGGTCGGCAGACTCACTCATGAGTCGACTCACTCAGACTCACATCGGGCCGTGAGTCTGAGTCCAAGTGAGTCCGGGTAGTTTGAGTCCCAGTGAGTCCGGATGAGGAAAAGTTTCGTGACTCTGAGTCCGAGTGAGTCCGGTCGAGAAAAAGTACAGTGAGTCTGAATACGAATGAGTCCGGTTGAGGAAAATTTTGGGCAGTCAGTCCGAGTGAGTCCTCAGAGCAAAAGAAATTTCTTGAGTTGGTCTGAGTGAGCTCCACTTTCTTTGCCGACCTATGAATGTACCTTCGTTCATCAAATTATGATTTTCGCTTTGATGACCAATCTTCATACTATTATATAGTGGGCATCCAAATTGTCTGTGATGTTTCTCCTTGGTTAACTCACTCTCCGATAAATGTGTGTGTGTGTGTGTGTGTGTGTGCGTGCGTGCGTGCGTGCGTGTGTGTGTGGGCGTGCGTGTGTGCGTGTGTGTGTGTGCGTGTGTGTGTGTGCGTGTGTGTGCATTCTTACACCTCACGGACATGTCGTAAACACACCTATATAAGCGAATTTATGAGCTGAGCTATTTTGTCTCGTCTAGCTACAACAGAGACGTCTAACTATAAAGAGCACCGGGCCGACCTACCGGGTAGTTTCGAGCACCGGTGAAAGAATTAAACATGCGGCGGAAACTCTGCAGTGGTTCATTAATTTTTTTGTCGCCGACGTTGTGAGCTTGGGAGAGAAGGTGCCAAAGTTTGCAAAAAATAACGATTGTGCATTCCATGGTAGTGACAATGTGGCTTTGTCCATTTCAGCTCCAAAGCCCGAAGACACAA
>JALIZH010006240.1:0-10063 GCA_030522465.1 Rhipicephalus appendiculatus | reverse complement strand
GCGTACGGTATGCCAACGAAGGTTAGGCAGTGCCTTATCGGAACTGGTTGTCACTACTGAGAGCCAGCCCGTGACGTTGCGTGGCTATCTCAAGGAAGTGGTAGACAGTGTACGTTTTTTATCTGTTCGTTTTTCTTGGGATTATCTATCAAGTGTTAGAAGAAAAGAATTGTACAGAGATTTATGTGATATGGTTTTGCCAGTACCATTGTACAGGGCCATATACAGTGGAAGACCGGGACAGAATGTACTGAAGCGGGTGAAAAAGATGCAGGTACCTACAGGGGTGAAAACTTTTTTCTTTAAATTACACACAGGAACACTATCAGTAAAGACATTCACAGAAGAAAGGGGGCCTTTTTACACCATGGGGGTCACACTGCTTGATATGTAAGAAGCCAGAAACAATAGACCATGTTTTTTTGCACTGTTGGGAAGGGGTACATTTTTGGGACATTTTGCAAAGGACACTAAAGAAAGATTTTCCATTGGATCCACACGGGATAAGGTATCTCGCAGTAAGGAATGATGATGGGGTCCCATTTGATGTAGTCATGTTGACCGGTCTCCACTGTATATGGCGTGCGCGAATGGCCGGATACCACTTCGACCCGGAGGCTAAGCCAGCAGTAATTTATTTCAGGAAAAGCATGTCTGCATTCATTGAGTGTAGTAAAATACAGGAGATCGTGCCAGAATGGTTGTCAAGGTTTGAACCTCTGGCAACCCTTAGGTATTTTTAAGCGGACAACATCAGTCCAAATGGGACTGATGGCAATGCTTGTTCCTGTGTATTCTGTATCTGTATTCTATCCTTTGTATTCTGTGAGTGTGCAATGATTGCCCTGTACATTGTCCAAGCCAGGCAATAAATATAAAAAAGGCGTCGGTGGTTCAGTGGTAGAATACTCGCCTGCCACGCGGGTGGCCCGCGTTCGATTCCCGGCCCACGCATACTTTTTTTAGGAAAGCTACGGGTTATTGCGCAATAATCCACGACATGAATGCAGCTGCGAACGCACGGCGTCGGTGGTTCAGTGGTAGAATACTCGCCTGCCACGCGGGTGGCCCGCGTTCGATTCCCGGCCCACGCATACTTTTTTTAGGAAAGCTACGAGTTATTGCGCAATAATCCACGACATGAATGCAGCTGCGAACGCACGGCGTCGGTGGTTCAGTGGTAGAATACTCGCCTGCCACGCGGGTAGCCCGGGTTCGATTCCCGGCCGACGCATACTTTTTTTAGGAAAGCTACGGGTTATTGCGCAATAATCCACGACATGAATGCAGCGGCGAACGCACGGCGTCGGTGGTTCAGTGGTAGAATACTCGCCTGCCACGCGGGTGGCCCGGGTTCGATTCCCGGCCGACGCATACTTTTTTTAGGAAAGCTACGGGTTATTGCGCAATAATCCACGACATGAATGCAGCTGCGAACGCACGGCGTCGGTGGTTCAGTGGTAGAATACTGGCCTGCCACGCGGGTGGCCCGGGTTCGATTCCCGGCCGACGCATACTTTTTTTTAGGAAGGCTACGGGTTATTGCGCAATAATCCGCCATGAATGCCAGCTGCGAACGCACGGCGTCGGTGGTTCAGTGGTAGAATACTCGCCCTGCCACGCGGGTAGGCCCGGGTTCGATTCCCGGCCGACGCATCAATTTTTTAGGAAAGCTGCGGGTTATTGCGCAATAATCCACGACATGAATGCAGCGGCGAACGCACGGCGTCGGTGGTTCAGTGGTAGAATACTCGCCTGCCACGCGGGTGGCCCGCGTTCGATTCCCGGCCCACGCATACTTTTTTTAGGAAAGCTACGGGTTATTGCGCAATAATCCACGACATGAATGCAGCTGCGAACGCACGGCGTCGGCGGTTCAGTGGTAGAATACTCGCCTGCCACGCGGGTGGCCCGCGTTCGATTCCCGGCCCACGCATACTTTTTTAGGAAAGCTACGGGTTATTGCGCAATAATCCACGACATGAATGCAGCTGCGAACGCACGGCGGCGGTGGTTCAGTGGTAGAATACTCGCCTGCCACGCGGGTGGCCCGCGTTCGATTCCCGGCCCACGCATACTTTTTTTAGGAAAGCTACGGGTTATTGCGCAATAATCCACGACATGAATGCAGCTGCGAACGTACGGCGTCGGTGGTTCAGTGGTAGAATACTCGCCTGCCACTCCCGGGTGGCCCGGGTTCGATTCCCGGCCGACGCATACTTTTTTTAGGAAAGCTACGGGTTATTGCGCAATAATCCACGACATGAATGCAGCGGCGAACGCACGGCGTCGGTGGTTCAGTGGTAGAATACTCGCCTGCCACGCGGGTGGCCCGGGTTCGATTCCCGGCCGACGCATACTTTTTTTAGGAAAGCTACGGGTTATTGCGCAATAATCTACGACATGAATGCAGCTGCGAACGCACGGCGTCGGTGGTTCAGCTGATTCCACTTCCGTGGGCGATAGCGAGCGGATGCTTTTGGAATGGGCTCCGTCAGAGCGGTATCAGCGGCCCCAGCGGGCCGCGGAAACAGGCCTTTTGATGCTGTTGAAGATTACCAGGTTATCCTGCCGAACCTACCCACAGGAAAAATTGTGCTGAACACCGTTTTTATGCACACAGACGTAAGTGCAAGGCCTTATCGTGTCGAGGATTTCAGGGACACGTTGATTCATCTTGGTGTGCTCGCCGACGTTGTCTCGCTGGGGGCGTGTCAGATGAATCACGTCTGGGCCATCACCATGAAGGATGCTGCCGCTGCGGAGAAGCTGCTCGCTGCAAAGGACGTCAAGATGAAGGACCGCAAATGCCTTATTGTGGACCCTAATGACGGTGTGTTCGTTTCAAAATTCACTGGCTGTTACACGGTGTGCCTGATGAAGACGTGCGAACCGCGCTATTGCCGTACGGAAAGGTCATTGAAGTTTCTAGAGAACGTTGGCGTGCCCAAGGCATCGCAGATAAGGGCTCAACGACTCGAGTGGTGACTTTGAAGTTGGGGCCTGGAGTCAAGATTGACGACATTCCGCACCAAATCAAGGTGGCCGGCGAACCTGCACTGATTGTTGTACCGGGCAGGGCCCCACTTTGCCTTCGTTGCAAATCTAGTGGGCACATCCGCAGGGAGTGCCAGGTGCCGCGCTGCATTAGTTGCCACCGCTACGGCCATGAGGCCACCCAATGTGCGAAGAGTTACGCAAGCGCTGCCGGTTCCCTGAAAAGCGTTGACACTTCAGAGCACTTCATGGACGAAGCGGACGCGGAAGAAACAGCGGCAGCAGCGGGACGTGAAGCCCCACCCACCGTCAAGTCTCCCGCGGCGACATCGGTAGGCGTGGCAGACAAGAGCCGGTCACCTACAGAGCTGTGGCCACCGCTGACGAAAACTGCTTATGTGAAGGTCAGTGACAACAACGACCTTGGCACTACTCCGAATGACACCGACGGGGACAAGCCCGCGGACATGGACACTTCGGAGGCATCGACTTCTAGTCTGTCAGCCAAGCGGACTTATGAGGACGCTGACGAGGCAACAACGAACCCCGACGGTGAGGGACAACCCCCGAGCAAGACGGTCCACTTATCGACGGTCCACTTATCGACCTCGACCGAACCTGGGCACCAGTAAATCTGTGGCGGCAACGCCGCCCCCTGCGCCGACGTAATGTTAAAAGGCGCCATGGCACAATGCCCTGGCATGTCCTTTTTTTTTTTAGGTAAGCACCACGTTCCCAGCATCTCTATGACATCGCAATGATCTTCGTTTCTAAATCACTACGCATCGCGACTCTTAATGTACGAGGTCTTGCGTCAAAAAGGAAGCAGTGTCAGGTGTACCGTTTGGTGACAGAAAATGACCTCGACATTTTAGTGATACAAGAGGCTAAAGTAGATAGTGAAGCAGAGACTGGGAACATGGTGCGGCGTTTCACGCCGGCCTATCATACAGTGACTAGTCTTGCTGTAGGAACATCGGCGGGCTGCTGCCTCCTACTGCGCCGTAGCTTGTGTTTATCGCGACAGGCAATAATTTGTTGTAATGAGCGGCTGATTGTGTGGGACTTTGTTCTTGAGGATAAGGAGTGGCGTATTATTTGTGTGTATGCACCAAATAATGCAGAAGAAAGGCGTTCCTTTTTCGAGCATGTTCGCCAATTCTGTGATTGCGAAAAACTAGTAATTCTTACCGGTGATTTCAACTGTGGGCTTTTTGCAGCAGATAAAACTAGCAGCAGAAATTTTAATGACGCAAGCACCGAAGCTCTTCGAGAAATAGTGAACGATTTTTTTGCGTAGAAGATGTAGGGAAATGTTTAGAGGGTGCACGAGCTGTGCAATTTACTCATTTCCAAGGATCAAGCCATGCCCGACTTGACAGAGCATATGTATCTCTGGATATTTTACCATTTTGTCACCAGTACCATGTTACGCCTGTATGTTTCAGTGATCACTGCCTGGTTACGTTTACTATTGCTACTCAGGCAGAAACGCGAAATAGATTTAATTGGGAGTTATGGAAATTAAATTGCAAACTACTCACTGATGATGTTTTTGTGAAGGAAGTAACTGGGATAATTAAAATACTGAAAATGAACAGTAAATTACCCATGGCAGAAAGATGGGAATACTTCAAAAACCAGATTAAAATGAAAGCACTGGAACGATCTAGCGCCATAGCTAGAGAGGCAAGAGCTCAGGAAAAAACACTTCGTTCGAACCTGCAGCTGCTTATCGCTCAGGAATCACGCAGACCTGGCGAATTCATTGAGGATATCAAGACAGTGAAACGCAAGCTTGAATTTATCGATACCGAGCGATAGCGCGGCGCCTTATTTCGAGCAAGAGCTGAGAGGCTCATTAGCGGGGAAACGCCGACGAAAAGAGCGTTGGGTGCGGAAAAGTGGCATGCGCAAAAGAAACAAATCGTAAAAATTGAACGCGAAGGCGTAATCACTAAAGAAACTGACGAAATTATGAAAACGTTTTCGGAGTACTACAGTGCATTGTTCGCTAGAAGCGTGGTCGACATCTATCTTTTCAAAATGGAGTTCCTTGCCTTGATGGCACGACTGGATAACGAGACGAAAGAACTTTTGGAGCAGCCTATCACCGTTGGCGAGGTAAACTGTGCTATATAGAGCATGACATCTGGAAAATTACCGGGCCCGGATGGCTTTGGTACTTCTTTTTATAAAACTTTCAAGAACGCCCTGTCACCGATTCTGACGAGTATTTACGATGAAGCTTACGATACAAAGTTTCTACCCCCCGTTCTTCACTAAAGCGCACACGATACTAATACCTAAAACCGACGATCCTGTAAAATTGCGTCACGTAGCTGCTTATCGGCCTATAAGCCTAACTAATAGTGATTACAAAATCTTCATGAAAGTATTAGCTCAAAGACTGCAAACTGTAATCACGGAGATAGTAGGACCGCACCAGACATGTGGCATCAAAGGACGCTCGATTAATACGAACGCTGGCGTCGCCCGTTCTGTCCTGGAATGCTGCGACGTGACGGGCACTGGAGTAGCTATGCTACAGATAGATTTCGAGAAAGCTTTTGATAGGGTTCCCCATGATGTTCTGTTGTGTGTGTTAGACTACGTCAATGTAGGTCATGTGATCAGAGATGGAATCGCTATGGCGTACAGGTCATGCACTACGCCGTTAATAGTGAACAAAGTAGTCAGTGAACGTATACCAGTGCGAAAATCTCTGCGTCAAGGGTGTCCTCTCTCAGCGTTACTCTTTGGTCTTTATGTTGAATCGTTTTGCCAGTGTATTATGAAGAGCGAACTGATACGTGGTTTTAAACTGCAACAAGTAGAGGTGCGTTTACTGGCCTATGCCGACGACATTGCCATATTTTGCACGGACTACGACGGCATTCTGCATGTTGCTAAAACAATCCAATCATTTTGTATAGCAAGTGGAAGTGCTGTGAACTGGCGAAAGTGTCTCGGTTTCTGGCACGGAGAGTGGCCGTCTACCCCAGACACTCTCGCCAACTTAAGGTTTGTCACCACTCCTGTTAAGTATTTGGGAGTACCCCTGGACAGTTATATTGACAGTGAACCTCATTGGCACAATGAAATCGATAAATTACGAGAAAAAAGCCAATAACTGGAATGGCTGGAATCTCTCAGTCTTTGCTAAAGCTACAGTGTGCAACTTATTCTTTATGAGTAAATTGTGGTATGTCATGCAAGTGATTCACTGTTCAAGAATAAATGTCCAGAAACTCCATCGTATATTCGCGGTATTTATTTGGGGCTCTACGTGGGAGCGAACTAGCAGAACAAATTTGTTTATGCGAGTCCGTCATGGTGGGCTTGGTTTAAGTCATTTGTATTTGCGCCAAATAGTGAAACATTTTATGTTCTTAAGGGATGTAGAACATCCCTTTCTGCGTACAATGTGGCAGCTGCAGTTAAGTCAGGCCTTACCGGATTTCCTTGTGTCGACAGAGCATGTACATGGAAGAATTCGCGGCTACCTAAAAGAAGTTGTCATGTCTGCGCGCTTTTTGTTTACTCCCTTTTCGCTGAGTTATCTAAGTGACGTAACTAGGAAAAAGCTATACAGAGACCTGTATGAAATGGTGATGCCCATGCCGCTTTATCGAAGCCAATACTGTACAACAGGGGGGAAAAGATGTTCTTAAGCGTGTGAAAAGGATGCCTGTGCCACCAGGTGTTAAAACCTTCTTCTTTCGTTTACACACTGGCACGCTGACAGTGAAGACCTGGATGGCCGAAAGAGGATTTTTCCTACCCTGGGGCGTACAGTGTGAAATTTGTAAACGGGATGAGACCATTAACCACATGTTTCTAGAATGCTGGGACGCAGTTTTCATGTGGGCATAAGCGTGCGCAGGGTTCCCCTTCAGGGGGGGGCGAAGGTTCTTTGCAGCGCCCCCCTCCCCCTATGAAGTCAATGCATAGGACCGACTTTGCGCCCCCCCCCTCTTAGGTAACTTGGGGGGGCGGCCGCCCCCTCTGCCCCCCCCTCGTGCGCACGCCTATGCATGTGGGACATAATTGCAGAGGACACTCAAGAAAGATTTTCCGCTGCACCCGCAAGGAATCCGGTATTTCTTCATAGACAGAGAAGATGGCATACCATATGACTTAATTATGCTCTTTGCACTGCACAGTCTCTGGAGATGTCGCATGGCTGTGCGAAATGTGGATGTTAACGCCAGAGCAGCAGGTGACTAGTTCAAGGAAAGTCTTCATAGATTTGTTGAAGAGCAGAACTCTCAACCAAACGTGCCGGAGTGGTTGCCGCAGATAGAGCTGTTGTTGAGTCAACGATATTTTTAGTATTACGTTCTCTAAGACCAGAGAACGTTTTCAACCTTTCACCCTTTGTTGTACTATTGTAGTGTTTCTAACCTGTATATAATGAAACTGGCAATTAAAAAAAAAAAGCGTCGGTGGTTCAGTGGTAGAATACTCGCCTGCCACGCGGGTGGCCCGGGTTCGATTCCCGGCCGACGCATACTTTTTTTAGGAAAGCTACAGGGTTATTGCGCAATAATCCACGCCATGAATGCAGCTGCGAACGCACGGCGTCGGTGGTTCAGTGGTAGAATACTCGCCTGCCACGCGGGTGGCCCGGGTTCGATTCCCGGCCGACGCATACTTTTTTTAGGAAAGCTACGGGTTATTGCGCAATAATCCACGCCATGAATGCAGGTGCGAACGCACGGCGTCGGTGGTTCAGTGGTAGAATACTCGCCTGCCACGCGGGTGGCCCGGGTTCGATTCCCGGCCGACGCATACTTTTTTAGGCAAGCTACGGGTTATTGCGCAATAATCCACGACCATGAATGCAGCTGCGAACGCACGGCGTCGGTGGTTCAGTGGTAGAATACTCGCCTGCCACGCGGGTGGCCCGGGTTCGATTCCCGGCCGACGCATACTTTTTTTAGGAAAGCTACGGGTTATTGCGCAATAATCCACGACATGAATGCAGCTGCGAACGCACGGCGTCGGTGGTTCAGTGGTAGAATACTCGCCTGCCACGCGGGTGGCCCGGGTTCGATTCCCGGCCGACGCATACTTTTTTTAGGCAAGCTACAGGTTATTGCGCAATAATCCACGACATGAATGCAGCTGCGAACGCACGGCGTCGGTGGTTCAGTGGTAGAATACTCGCCTGCCACGCGGGTGGCCCGGGTTCGATTCCCGGCCGACGCATACTGTTTTTTTTAGGAAAGCTACGGGTTATTGCGCAATAATCCACGACATGAATGCAGCTGCGAACGCACGGCGTCGGTGGTTCAGGATTCTACTTCCGGCCACCGTAGGGAGCGGACGTGTCTGACATGAGCTCCGTAGGAGCGGCTTAAGGCATATACAGTAACTCTAGCTTCAGCGGCCCAGCAGCGCCGCGGTTCGAGGTTTTTTGCCAACGAGGATCCGGATTACCAGGTGCTCCTGCCTCAACTGCCGACAGGGCGACTTGTTATGAATACATTATTTTTGCACGCCGACGTACGTTCAAGGCCATACAGGGTGGAACATTTCCACGATATGCTGTCAAGTATGAAACTGCTTACGGACGTGGTTGCCCTGGGGGCGTATCGAATGAGTCACGTTTGGGCTGTAACGTTCTAAAGCTGTGACGCAGTGAAAGAATTGTTACGGGCGAAAGAAGTGAATGTGAAGGATAGCCGGTGCATCGTCATTGACCCTGGAAACCAAGCACTGCAGTTGAAGCTACATTGGATGCTGCATACCGTGCCAGATGAGTACATTCGTGAAGCCCTGGCGCCCTACGGCCGAGTCACCGACGTGGCGAGGGAAAAGTGGCGTGCGCTCGGCCTTCAGGATAAAGGCTCGTCGACTCGACTGGTCACCCTGGTGCCGAGGAAGGGACTGGGGGCGGATGACGTACCCCATCTGCTACGCATAGCAGGTGAGGAAGCCCTGGTTGTTATTCCTGGAAGAGCCCCACTCTGCCTTCGATGCCGCAACACAGGACACATCCGGCGCGACTGCCGCGTCCCGCGCTGCGCACGTTGTCGCCGTCACGGTCATGAGTCGCAGTGCGTGAGGACGTACGCAAACGTGGCAGTGTCAGCGGCCGCAGACGACAACGCTGAACTCCTTATGGATGAAGTGGAAGCCGAGGAAGCCTCGGCCGGAAGCGTCAAGGATGCGAAGGTCGCAGCGGCGAAATCGGTGAAACCGCAGGGCCAAACGGCTGCCGGAGTGACGCGTGGGCCAGGAACACCTTCAGGACCTGCGAACAAGGACTTGACAGTCGACGTCCAAAAAAAATAACAGCATATCCACGAGGTGAATGATGGTGAGGTGGGCGAAGCATGAGAGGTTATGGTTGATGCCGTTAACCCTCCGAGAAGTTCGCCCGATAAAATCATCATGCAAACACGTGAGGTACGGTGAAGAAAACTTTTATTGCGATTTCAAGTTACCTTTATATATTACGCACTTGTGGTCGGAGAAGTGCACAGCTAGCGGCGCCAACGTGCACTCCGAGCAGCGAGAGCAGCGGACCCCGAAAGGCGAGCCCGAGAAGCGGCGGCCCTCCGCGCCCGCTGCTTCGCTTCTTCCATGCCCCACCAACGATTCGACACGTACGGCGACGATCCAGGAGGCTGAGAGAGGCACTCGATCGCCGCGCACTCAGGCAAAGCGCGCGCAGCAGCCAATCGGAGAGTAGCGGCAGAGTAACGCCATCTAGGAAATGAGACGAGAAATGGTCATCTCTTATCTTGGCCTCCGAGATGGCAGGCGATACTGGGGGTTACGCGTTGCGCCTGACAAGGTTAGACTAAGAGGAGCTTCGCCCCTAAAAAGGACACCGCGACGAAAACAGCGCCGCGCATCTCGGAACCAGCTGGCAGCGAACCCATGGACGCCACCAATGCTGGCGGCTCCATAGGGAAGAGGACGCGAGAGGAGTCAACAAGCGACGGCACGAAAACCGACGCAATGAACAGCGAGGAACCACCGCCAAAGACGGCGGGAATGCGCCGGTTGTCAATAAGGCCCCCGCCGAATATCCCGCCGGACGAGAGACCGG
>JALIZH010006237.1:0-16307 GCA_030522465.1 Rhipicephalus appendiculatus | reverse complement strand
AGCCGCTGTAGTAATGGCCGAAACGACCGTTAGGCTTAGGACCGCACTTTAGTGAGCCACGGTCGCGGTGAAGATCGTGGATATTCCATTACGAAGAGTATAATAACTGTTAAAATGTAGTTTTGATCATAAGTGACCCAAGCGAGGTCATATTTGCACCTTTGATTACACAAATCAGAAGCCAAGAACGTCGAGATTGGGCTTTGTAGCGGCTAACTGCTGCCGGTGATGTGCGGCTTTCTGCGGTACGAGCGGGAACGACTGACTGCTAGGGTAGGTTGATCTTGATTTTAGAGTAATAATACTGCCTTATTGCGTAGTGAAGGATCAGCTATTTCGATGCGGTTTATAAACTACATTGACGACACTCGAGCACACTTCAAGAAAAGCGCACGCGCGCTCACAACAAATGATTGCTTTAGCGTACATACACATCCGTCGCCTAAATAAAACTTAAGCTATATATGTGTAGCACACAGAGCAGAACATTTCCAAAATGTTATTTAGTTATGTGTAGTTTAGGTTGCAGAACGCTCAACATGGCTTAATAAGGCTTGTCTATGGTTACATTGGTTTGACTAGGCACAGCTGTTCTTAATTTTGCTTGACGTGGCCGCGCCGGCATAATCATGGTTTATCCTCCACATCGCGCACAGGAGAAGCGGTGGGCATAAGATATCTGATGTAAAATAAAATTCAACGGAAATAAATGAATACGTTTGGCTGCCCTTTCAAAATTTCCGGTGTAGTCGGGCACCGTTTTTTTTCTGGCGCGTAAAAGGAGTCGTTGCCATAGAATCGGGGAATGACTAGCCACTTTAACGTTGCAGCGCGCTGTTCTTATAGGCTATTTGTCGCCGTTAGCAACGAACGCGGCAGGTCAAGCCAAGTCGTGAAGTTGTGTGTTCTGAACTTTTTTTCTTTTGTTTCTTTCCTTTTCTTTCTTGCCGTGACGCGACACTTCACTTCGCGCGAGAATCCAAAAGATTAAAATCATGCGTCACCTGGTGGAAGACACGCGAACTAAATGCTGATGTCCGTGAAAGCTGGATCTGGTCATATCCCACACAAGGCTCAAATAAAATTGGCGTGGAAACAAGACCTTCAGGTGGATTTGAGTAATTTTGCAGGTTGACAATATCACGTTTTTTTTTGTTTTCCGCAATTTTATGCGCGAATTTCATCATGGTGTAATTTACAATGTGAAATGGTACGACGAACTGGCATAAAATATTTAGCGAGAACAGGATGAAACAAGCAAACGAAAATTTAGCAACTGAGTAAGTTGTTGCAAGAGTATTTTACGATATCCGGTGTCAAAAAGCAAATGCCATAAAATTTAAGAAAAAAACTGACATGAACACAATGGTTTTTTGGTAGTCGTTAAGATTTTCCAGCTGCATGTGCGTAGCTGGACTCAAAATCTTAAAGGAATCAAGAGCTCTTTTGCTGCAATCGGCATTCACATCTGAACTCTCGTTTTTGTCTTCCAAAATGTTTTGTGCACCCACGTCACCTCACCTCAGGTTCAATGGCGTAGCCAGGAATTCTGTTCGAGGGGGCTGGCATGCCATATATATATATATATATATATATATATATATATATATATATATATATATATATATATATATATATATATATATATATATATATATATGTATATTATGTATTCGTAATGGATTCTCCAAATGTCTAAGTTATTTTGGGACTCATTAAAAGTTTTTTTTTTCTGTTCTACTTTACGTCGCTCCAGACACCTCTCCTGTGAAGTGTGCCCGCTAACCCTTGCGAGGCAAATAATTAAGGTTCCTTGACGCGGAGAAGCCCTTTCGAAAGAACGAAAGTCTATGCAATTCTGAAAATGAAGTAGAATCTTTGGAATTAATTCGGGTAATGATTTGTTTAAGGAACATTCTTGTCCTAAGGAAACATTACGTTTCTCTCTTCAATTGAAACAGCGTTGCTGCATAACAGGTTTCCTGACAAGAAGCTCCCATAATTTTCCTCCCCAACAGTTCACCTCAAAAGATTAGTTCCACCAGGATCTATTAGGCGCTGCAATTTTCAAGCATTTTTGTATAGTTATAAAGACTTAAAATGCGAAAGCTTGTGTATATTTACGTTACCATCACTAGATCATTTTATTAAAACATAAATTTATTACTGTAGATATGGAATACAGAAGAAAGTAATGCAAGCAGAAAATTTGAACCTATGTTTTACTGAGCAGTTGCGTGTTCCTATCTTTCCTCAACATTAACTCAAGCTTAACTGTTACCGCTACGGGCACGTATTAGTGCATTTCAACGACTGCGGCAGCCGACCTCTTTTTTAATGAGTGTGTTGTGTCCAGGAGCTTCGATAAGGATATGCGAGAGATTGTCGAGGCGTGGTTGATTACTAGAGATGATGCCAATTGTGTCAGCGCACCCTCGATTGCTCTGAGCGCAAAGGAAATTGCGTATCTAAATGACGCAGCCTTGCGCTTCTGATACGGTTTTCGGTGTTGTTTGCAGTTTTCATTGCTGTATAAGTACATGTTTCCGAATAAAAATTCAGTTGTGAGTAGCGCATGTCTCGTCCCCTTTCTATGGTCCCTGCCTTATCAGCGCTAAGGCTTCAATGAACGGAACAACTAGCCAACTAGCCCGAAAGTCGGTTATGTTGAATTAAGTACGACTTCTTCTTTTTGGGGCCATTTGCTTATGATCATATTCGATCTTGAAAATTACACATTTGAAGCTTTCGCCATAAAATTATTTTTCATAATCATAACCGCTCTTCATCCAGAGGGCGCTCAGTGTCCAGCGTGAGAATCTAGTTGGAGCCTACCTAGGCGGATCGTCTCAAAGGGAAGGCGAAGAAGGAGCAGCAGAGACCAAAGGAGGTAACGCTGTCGACTTCGTCAGAGCATAGTAGTAGGTCACACGTGGATGCATTGCTTAAGGAAGTTAAGGAGCTTAGAGAGAAGGTACGCCGCCTCAAAGCCTCGAAGGTGAACCCCCAAGCCCCGGTGAAATAGAACCGAGCAACCAGACGCCAGAGGTAGTCGAACAGGTACCCTGCGTAGGCCTAACTAAAGGAAAGTGTAAGGCGCCCTTACCTGAAGAGGAGAGCGACTGAGAAGCATCTGAGGGACAGACTAAGCAAATATAACTGTTGGAGGAACTACTCAGGATAAGCAGAGAAAAATCAGGAGAGTGTAAAGTTGTTGGTGCAAAGAATAACGGTACTTCAGGAAAAGGCGACCATTAGGGGCGAAAGCCAAGGTTCGAGCGCAAAGCAAGACAACGAATAACTCTGAGGATGCTCCGGACGCGGAGGGAGGCATTAATGTAGCATTATGGAGGGCGATCACAAAGAGCTAGTAGTCTGGTAGTGGAACTGCGCCAGTTTTCAAAGGCGCAAGACTCCGCTACGGCACTTTTTAACGAATCAGGTGGAAAAGCGCAAATTCTGGTATTACAGGAGGCACTATGCGACGTCCCTACCCTCCCTGGATGCAAAACTGTGTCGGTCAGGAACGACTGAATAATAGGACTAGCCACGTTGATCACTAAAAAAGTTAGACTTTATTCAACACCAAATTCAGTCTGGACAGGGTAGGATGGAGGCCGTTTTCGTTGAGGTTATACCGCACGGTTGTCTAAGCAGAGCGCCTTTTTTGCTTATTATCTATAGCCCGCCGTTGGACCAAGGACAGATGTTTCACTGTCTGCTTAGGAAGGCGATGTCAGTAGCCAAGCACTTTCCACTGATAGTTCCCGGAGACTTTATCGCCCCTCATAACGCTTGGGGCTATGTGAGACAGACCGTAAAAGGAGAGAATCTGGCAAGGATCCTGGACGATCTCGCGTTTACAATAATCACGGACCCAGGGTTCCCGACTAGACTGTACACGTCGGTGGCTGGAGATACAACGTCTCACTTGGCATGTTTAAAAGAACATAGGTAAGGTCACGTGGGCCAAAAATCAAGATTACCTGGGCAGTGTCCACTGCATAGTGGCGGTAACTTTAAAGTCGACGCCAGACCAGCAAGAGTATTTCGGGTCACGGACTGAGATCAGTTTAGGACAATTAGGAAGGAGCGCACGAGCACATATTCCTCGTTCAGCGAGGCTATCGTCTCACACAAGCAGGATGTGGAGAGCGCTACTACGGTAGTACAAAGGGAAACGAAAGTCCCAAGGATGGAGCCACGTCTAGCCCACCTTTTGGAGGCCAAGTCATCGATTCTGACGAGGTGGAAAACACAACGGCTAAGCCGCACGCTGCGGGAAAAGGTTGCGGAGCTCAATAGACAAATAGAGAAATATTGCGCGGAGCTTCACAGGAAGTGGAACCTCTTGAAGCACCTTCTGGGTGACGCGCAGAGTAAGGGGAATCAAAGGCAAACACATAGTAAAGTAATACACAAGCACAAGCATGGCGGAGGTACTGAACACTCCTTTTACAGCGAAAGCTATTATGAGATCACAACAATTAAGGGCCGTTCTTGCGCCGTATTTGTCTGCCGCCGCCTCCGCTGTTCGTAACAACTATCGCACGAAATAAGCAAACCACTAAGGAAATAAGAAATGCCTAGAACAGAATGCGAATCGAACCCGGGCTCTGTGCATGACAGCCCAGCATTCTACCACTGAGCTACGGCGGTGCTTGAAACTGCGTTGCGAACTGACCCTATGCAGGCTTCATGTCGGGTAAGGAATAGCGTTAACATGTGTTATGAAGCGTTGTACAACGGTAAAGTAAAAACCAGGCGTCACACAATGCGAATTGCATAACGAGTGGGTCGTTCAATGCTCCATTCCATTACAAAAGCCTCAGGCATAATTCTTCATCTTCGTCAGCCGCACCATCAAAAAAGTGCACATAATGCGTTACAAGTGTGTTGCGGGTACCACGCTTTTCCGAAGAATGACGAATAGTGGCACAGTGGAGGCTTCCCCACTGCACAAAAATTATGATAATTTACGGCGTAGTGGGTACCTGTAAATTGTGCTTATAGTAGTTGTCCCAAGAGTGTTTAAAAAAAACCGCCACGCCTTCCTGGTGCGCGCAGCAGTGACGGCGAAAGGTGGAAGAGCGGCCTTTCTAGACCCTTTTTTAAACACTATTGCGCCAACTACTACAAACACACGTCCGTGGTACCCACTACGCCATAAATCACCATAATTTTTGTGTAGTGGGGAAGCGTCATTAGCCATTATTCACCTTTCTTCCGGAAAAGTGTGGTACCCGCTACACAATCGTAACGCATGTGCACTTTGTTGATGCCGTGGCTGACGACGATAAAGAATTATGCCATTTTGTGATTGCTTGGAGCATTGAACGACCCACTCCTTACGCAATTGGCATTGCGTGACGCCTGGTTTTAGAAGTTTACTGATCTAAAAACCCTTTTAGATGTGAAGCATCTTATGGCGAAGCTTAATCCGGTGGTGGTGGTGGTGGTGTGCCGCGTGCCCACCCTTACTGCGCATGCGCAAACCCTTTAAAAAAATAAAAATAAAAAACCTCCTCTCCCCCTCCTCTAGGCATCCCTCCCCCGCGGCAACCACACCCTCACTGCGCATGCGCCTACCCTCCTCTCTCCCCACCCCCCTCTCCTCTAGGCATCCCTGCCCGCGGCGTCTACACTCCCACTGCGCATGCGCGTCCCCCCCCTCTCTCTCCTCTCCTACGCTCCCCCATCTCTCCTCTACGCATCCCTGTCCATGGCGTTCACACTCCCACTGCGCATGCGTGTTACCCCCTCTCTCTATTCTCCTACGCTCCCCCCTCTCTCGCCTCGCGACGCCGACGCAGGCAGCGTCTGCTAGCGAGTTTCTTGGTTGAAATAACCGACTGCTCGCGCTGCACAACCGTTCACTGGCCACCCCGTATATATGGCAATGGATCTTGACCTCCAAGGTGGTGCCGGTGGGGAGATTTCTCCTGTGCGTTGTTGAACAATAAAAATTCGCAGCGTGCGCGTTAACTAAAAGCGGAGTGCGGGTCTCTGTGTCCAGTCGGAGTCTTCTGTCTCTCATTGCCCATTAGCGGCGATTGGCATGTTCCTGTAGGAAACACTGCTCCATCACTGCCTGCTTTGCGCCTCCCCAGTTTTCTCTCCTGCGCAACGCTGCGATGAGCGCCAGCGACAACGCCGCCGCCAGTGTAAGCGTTAGCGCCCCGCTGCTTCACATCTACACATGGTTCCCTTTAGCGGGAGATGGTGTAAATTTTTAACACATGTTAACGCGATTCCTTTCGCGACATGAAGCCTGCATAGGGTCAGTTTGCAAAGCAGTTTCAAGCACAGGCGTAGCTCAGTGGTAGAGTGCTGGGCTGCCACGCAGAGGGCCCGGGTTCGATTCCCATTCTGTCATAGGTATTTTCACTTTAGTTTTTTTTCTTATTTCGCTCGATAGTAGTTACGGACACCGGTGGCGGCGGCAGCGGCGGCCAACTACGGCGCAAAAACGGCCCTTGTTGTGATCTCATAACAGCTTTAGCTGTAACAGGCTCTAGAAAAGCCGCTCTTCCAGCTTTCCCTGTGACTGTGCTGCGCGTTCCGCGCAGGTCTGGCGATTTTTTTAATGCGGTCGTGCGTAGATACCTCCACATAGGGCCGACGCAAGACGAAGAGGATTATCCGCAGATCGAGTGCGCGACGGTGGAGCAGCTGGACGCGGCCTTCACAAACTCGGAGATCAGGGCGGTTCTGCACAATTGAAACAGCAGATCGGCTCCGGGGCCGGATAATGTTTCAAACTGGCTATCACGAAACTTGGACCGTAAGGCAGTAGAACTAGTGAGAGGGATTCGAGCCCTGGGCCTCGCTAAGGCATTTGACACATTGTTACACCGATATAGACTGCAGGCCACGGCGTACATGGGCCTCGGAGTCAAATTCCAGGCATTTATCAGGTCATTTCTAATGAACAGAACCGCTACTATCCAGGTGTAGCATATTCTGTCGAGCGTGTACAACTTGGGACCTAGAGGTACCCAAGGGGAGAAATTCGGCCTTGTTGGTAAGACATTCGGAAATATTTAGGGCAAAGCGACACAAGCACTAGAAGCGAGGACACAATTTTGTTGAAAGTTAGCGCAAGTGTTGTGTCCTCCCTTCTCGTCCTTGTATCACTTTGCGCTAAATATTTCCTAGGGGTACCCCCCAGGGATCAATTATATCACCACTGCTCTTTAACGCACTTTACGGGGATGACATTACGATTTGGTGCCCAGGGGTTTCCCAAGCGGAAACGGAGCAAGTTCTACAAGCGGCCTTGGACGAGAGGGGAGAGTCTTAAGCTGTCTCCGTGTTAGTCGGAGCTCGTACTTTACAGACCGGCAAGGTAATGGGTCCAGAGGTCTAACACGGTCCCTAGCTCCCCGTGTCATTATATGCGATTGGGCTGAACATTCCTAGAGTCGACTCAAGATCCTAGGCCTAATCATAAAAGCGAGGGGCTGTTTTTCCAAAAACAATTACCCACGTCACAGCCAAGACGGAGATTTTGCTGAGGCTAATCGCTAGGGTGTCCAATCGAACGAAGGGGGTTAGGTGAGGACAACCCCCTCAGGATGTACCACGCGATTCAGATGAGTCATATTAACTATGTGGCGTCAGCTGTAGTACTGACCAAAACAGAAAAAAAGGAAATTGAATACGCTAGATAAGCTGGGTATGCTTAATAACATAGACGAGATCATAGAGACGCAGGTCACTGCCCAGGTGGTTAGGCTATCGTCGTCCAATGCTGACAGGAGAACCGTTGACGAGGTTGGCATGGTTCCTAGGATCATGGAGGAAGAGCGGACAACACTGCGTCGGCAAACGAGAGCGACCTACATCAAGGGACCCTTCCCGCGAAACGTACATCCCTAGTGTAACGACGGTAGGCGTAAAGCCCGTGCACGAGCACTGTTTAAAAGTGTTAAGCATGACGTGGACTCCATCGTCCTTGTAGACGCAGCACAATACGGAACCAAGAGAATGTTCGCGCTGACGGTTATAGACGGGCGGCGAGTGCTTCGCCCCTCTTCCTGGGTAAGGGTGGCCACGCAAGGTATTGCCGAGCAGATCGCGGGTGCGCTGGCCATGTCAGACCCAGAGCGTCCCTACATTTACACTGACTCTAGGGAGGCAATCACAGCTTTTGATTTGGGCAAACTCGCTCGAGAGGCGGCCTGCGTTCCAGAGAAGAGGGCTTGTCGACGTTTTCGTTTCATCACTTGGTTCCACGCAGACATGGGGAAGAACGTTCTCGAGCGCTTCCCAAACCTGAACGAGCTGGCCCACGATCGTGCGCGAGAGCTCGCGCCGCGGCGGTCTGGAGGTTCCGGAGGGGCAATAAAAGACTCAGCAGAATGATCCACTTTTAACGTTCAATGAAATCAATAAACATTACCAACTTAGCAGGAGCGTCTATCCTCCTCCTCACCAGAGGCTCAGCAGAATTCAGTCGGCTACTCTGAGAATGTTGCAGACAGGGGTCTTTCCGGTCGCGGGGCTTCCTCAGTAAAATATACTCGGACTTTGACCCTGGTTGCCCCGACTGCAGTGAAAGCCTTTGTTCTGTGGCTCACATGTCCCGGCCATGTCCCGCGTTGCCTAACAACCTCCTCTTCCGCGAAGCCGAATGGGAGGAGGCTAAGAAGTCTGGTACTCCGAAAGCAAGCCCAGGGTATCGAGAGGGCCCAGGAAAGGGTGGAGCGTCATGGCGTTCTGTCCTCTACGTGGGCGTGGCCAGTGGTTACAACTGCTCCCCGTTAGGGGGAGTCCTGTCAGTAACTCCACAGGACCAATTAAAGTTCATTGTATGTCTGTCTGTCTGTCATAATGGTATGCTCGCTGCCGTACCGTGTGTTAGGTCAGTACAGTGAGCACAATCATGTTTCCTTTTTAACAGAGAAGCTGTTAAGGTATGAGGGCAAGTGTCAGAAAAGAAATTTTTAAGAAGCAATAAGCACTATATATTGTTACTATAGATTATAAAGCACACCTTTTTAGGCTCGTGTGAACATTATAAATCAAGTGCTATTATTGTTAATTTTTCATATTTAAAAAATCACACCATCTCCCGCTAAAGGGAACCATGTGTAGATGCGAAGCAGCGGGCGCTAGCGCGTACACTGGCGGCGGCATTGACGATGGCGCTCATCGCGGCGTTGCGCAGGAGAGAAACGTAGGTAGGCGCGAAGCTCGCGGTGATGGGCTGGTGTTTCCTACTGGAACATGCCAATCGCTGCTAATGGGCAATGAGAAACAGAAGACTCTGACTGGACACAAAGACCCGCGGTCCGCTTTTTAGTTAAGGTGCACGCTGCGAATTTTTATTGTTCAACAACGCACAGGAGAAATCTCTCACTGGGACTACCTTACAGGTCAAGATCCAGTGCCTATATATACGGGGTGGCCAGTGAACGGTTGTGCAGCGCGAGCAGTCGCTTTTAGATGTGAAGCATCTTATGGCGAAGCTTAATCCGGTGGTGGTGGTGGTGGTGGTGGTGTGCCGCGTGCCCACCCACTGCGCATGCGCAAACAGTTAATAAAAATAAAAAACCTCCTCTCCCCCTCTCTCTCCTCTAGGCATCCCTCCCCGCGGCAACCACACCCACACTGCGCATGCGCCTCCCTTCCTCTCTCCCCCTCTTACACTCCCCCCCCTTTCTCCATCCCCTGCCCGCGGCGTCTAACTCCCCCCTGCGCATGCGCGTCCCCCCCTCTCTCTCTCCTCTCCTACGCTCCCCCCCTCTCTCCTCTACGCATCCCTGCCCACGGCGTTCACACTCCCCACTGCGCATGCGTGTCACCCCCTCTCTCTCCTCTCCTACGCTCCTCCCTCTCTCGCCTCGCGACGCCGACGCAGGCAGCGTCTGCTAGCGAGTTTCTTGGTTGAAAAAACCGACTGCTCGCGCTGCACAACCGTTCACTGGCCATCCCGTATATATAGCAATGGATCTTGACCTCCAAGGTGGTGCCGGTGGGAGATTTCTCCTGTGCGTTGTTGAACAATAAAAATTCGCAGCGTGCGCGTTAACTAAAAAGCGGAGTGCGGGTCTGTGTCCAGTCGGAGTCTTCTGTCTCTCATTGCCCATTAGCAGCGATTGGCATGTTCTAGTAGGAAAAACTGCTCCATCACTGCCTGCTTTGCGCCTCCCCAGTTTTCTCTCCTGCGCAACGCTGCGATGAGCGCCAGCGTCAACGCCGCCGCCAGTGTAAGCGTTAGCGCCCGCTGCTTCACATCTACACATGGTTCCCTTTAGCGGGAGATGGTGTAATTTTTTAACACGAAAGGGTTTTATGCCGGGGTCCACCACGTGTTTTTTGACGTATTTACGTCACGGATATGACGTTGTAAAATATAAACGTACCGAGATCAAAGAGAAACTAGAATAAACAGTTCCGTCGCTGGGCGTCGAACCTACGACCTCTCGTTCCACAGCGCACGGCGCGAAACCACACGGCCACGGGAGCTTACGTACCTCAGCTTGCTAATGACAAGCTATTTATATAAACCATATACCGTTGGCGGTCCTCAGAGCTCATAGACTTCAGCGCGCTTTCGTCATTACTAGCGAGATGGCGCGAAGGTGGCGCGGAGGGCCCGCTCTAAACGTCGTCGCGCCTCTCGCTGCGACGAGCACGCGCCTCCACGGGGCGTGGTCGCTCGTGCGCGTGCGCTTATCTCCTTATCAGGGCGTTGGGGATTTTGTACGTCGTGCTTCCACCGTAAGTTTGCTTTGAATTTACAGTGGTTAAAGAGTGCACGAAGGTCGCTTCGCTCGCCGCAGCGGCCGCGTTCACGAAAGGAGGCGCGCTGCTCACACACGCAGTAACCATTGTGGCAGTTGTTCGCGTTCGCCTTGTGTATACTTGTGCGTTCGTTTCCTGCGCCTTTCTTTGTCTTAGAGCAGCGCACTTTAAGTGTTGAGCTGTGACAGTCCGCGCTCATCCTGTGTATGCTCATTTCGTGCGTTATTTCTGCTTGAGGTGCGCGCTGCATGTTTCGAGCTGCTTGCCGTTCTTCGCGTCACATTACAGTTTGTTGCTGCAGCATTCCTTTCTTCGCCTTGTGGCGAAACAATGCACAATAAACGCTCAACTACTTCTGTGAATGCACGTTTCACTTTCGTGTTATACCGATTTATTTGACAGAGGGTTCAGCCATCTTTTTTTTCAATGAAGAAACTCGCTAGCAGACGCTGCCTGCGTCGGCGTTGCGTGGTGAGAGAGAGGGAGAAGACGCGCTTGCGCAGTGGGGGGTGTGGACGCCGCGGGAGGGATGCCTAGAGGAGACAGAGGGGTCAGTGTAGAAGAGGTGTGCGGAGAGGGTTTGCGCATGTGCAGTAAGGGTGGTCAGGACGCATACCACCACCGGATTGAACTCCGTCATAAGCTGCTTCACATCTAAAATTTGATTAAAAGTTGACCTTATGAGAACACTCATAACTCAATTTCTACTTATGGAAAACAAACGCAATATTTGGTACGGAAACAAAAGAAGCTTTGGCCACTGCAATGTATGGAAACAAATGAGATCAGATGAATATAAAAAACATAGTGATTGAATGACCAAAAATGTATGCCCTTACACTAGGAGCGCCTTCGTTTATCAGGCAGCCATAATAAATCTTCTGGCACGATTCTGCGTATTGAGCTTCATTGCACACCGAGTAATGTGATAAGGAAGGGTGCCAAGCTTTAACGAAAAAATATATTAGCAAAGGTTATGTCTGTACGCGTACGGAAATACCAGAAATATAAGTTCTGAAAAAAAATCATCAAAAATGATTTCTACCAGGTACACAGGGGGGACCAGGAGCGCTACAATCCTCGACACAGTGAACTCTGACTTGTACGAATGTCGGTTTAACGAATATATGAGAATAACACTCTGTTATTAAATCCACGTCGCATTTCCTATGCAGTGTATGCAAAAATCTCTCCAGTTCAATGAGTTTCTGAATAGTGAATGTTTCAGTTGAATGAACTCGATCTGTGGACCCGGGATAATTGTTTAGGTCCATTCCACGAAGTTTTCCGCTCTGCAATACTGGCGTAGTGGGTGCGTGCCGCACTCATATCAAACATCTATAGGTGGCGGGGCAACATCGCTTGTGCATGCAGCACCACCGAGGTTGCAACGGCTATCCTTATTCTGTAGCCGAGGCTGTACGATATATTAGAAAATTGAGAGACTTCGTCTTCGTGTCACAGCAACAAGCTGTGCCAGAGGCAGTGTACAGAAATTTAGACCCTCTGGACAGCTTCGTATCTTGCACACTAAAGGTACCAATGTAAATGAAAATTAAAGAATTTATTTTCACAGTCAATTTCATTTTCGCACTTTTGACTCGATAACCGCCCGGCCCAATGCTGTTACCTATTTTAGGGGAATATTCAGTTTAGTGAACTTTCAGTTAACAGAACTACTTCCTCAAGTACCTTGAAGTTCACTCAAGTGAGAGTTCACTGCATTAGTACCCAGTTCCATCATGGACCTGGCCATTGTGTGCCGTTGCTTGAGCGGCAACTAGCCATTTTTTCCTCTCTTGCTTTGTAGCATCAGGGCCGCTACGGGATGTTTTCGCGATGTGGTAGGCAAGCGTTTGCAGTGTAGAAGCCAGGTTTGATGCAAACTTGCCCCTGAAAATATCAAATGTGGTTTTGTTGCCATTATTGTAATGAAACAGAACGTCATACAAAAGAAAAATTGATTGTTGGCAGGCTCACATACGTGTCCGTGAGTGTAAGGAACTTATGTACGACTTTTGTGCGTTCCCTTTGTGAGAAGTTTAGGACCATTATGATTCAAAAATGATAAGCCTACAAAGCTATTAGAGCATTATTACATGTTCCCAATTGATATTATTGTTAAGTAACCAACAAAATACTACATATCAAGTTAATCTTGTGATGTACACAGAACTGGCACTTTGAGTTTCGGTTTCGTAGAGGATGAGTGGTCTAACATTTGTGCTTCCATCAATTGACAGAAACTAGGCACACAAAAGTTTTATGCAGCAAAATATTGGACGATAAATTGCGCACTTAACTTTGCCAATAACCGAAAAATGACATTTTCGAAAAAAAATCGCTTTTTCCACTTGGCCTCATACCTTATGTAAATCATTCCTTGATCACCCATACCAGAAAACTATAATCCCTACAAACGGGTATGCACCACATAAATTGGGTAAATCCCACTTGTCACCACTGGTCCACTAAAAATGAAGAAGGCACGTTAGCCTAACAGACAGGTATGTGCGTCAGAAACTTGTCAGTTCTACCAGAAAACTATCGTCATCATAAATAGGGATCTGCCGCAGATATTAGGTAAATCCCTGAACACACAACTTTAACTAAAAAATGCACCCACCTCCCCCGAAGGAAATCGTGAGGAAATGCGAATGCATTTCGCGCGCGCTTCACTCCATTTATATATGGTGGTTGTGGTTCGAAGAAGCAAAGGCGCCAAATTTCTGCAGCCTGGTCGGGAGCACGGCGCAGCGCCTGTTTTCTTTTTTTTCCTTTTCTTTTGTTCTTTTTCTTCTTTTTTTCTTTTTTTTTATTTTTTAAAATTTTTTTTTTCATATATAGCTCCGCCGAGCTCCCGCGATGCGAGCGCCCTCACGCACCAGAGCGCGCTCCTCCTCTCCACTCACTATAACACCTGACGAGGCCACCGCGGACAACGCCAACGCCGGATTCCTGACATGCCCGACTAAGAAATGCATTCGCATTTAAAACTGGGGATGCGTAAAGCAAGAAGCAGCGATGGAGCGGTGTTTCCTACTGGAACATACCAATCGCTGCTAATGTGCAATGAGAGACAGAAGACTCCGACTGGACACAGAGACTCGCAGTCCGCTTTTAGTTAAGGCGCACGCTGCGAATTTTTTATTGTTCAACAACGCACAGGAGAAATCTCCCACCGGCACCACCTTGGAGGTCAAGATCCATTGCCATATATACGGGTGGCCAGTGAACGGTTGTGCAGCGCGAGCAGTCGGTTAGCAGACGTTGCTCGCTAGCAGACGCTAGTCTGCTAGCGAGCAACAGACGCTAGCAGTCACAGGCAGCGTCTGCTGGAAACCTCGCTAGCAGACGCTGCCTGTGTCGGCGTCGCGAGTCGAGAGGGAGGAGGGGAGACGCGTAGGAGAGGAGAGAGGGGGGAGCGTAGGGAGGAGAGAGAGGGGGGGCGCGCATGCGCAGTGGGAGCGTGGACGCTGCGGGCAGAGATGCCTAGAAAAGAGAGGGGGGGAGCGTAGGAGAGGAGAGAGAGGTGGGACGCGCATGCGCAGTGGGAATGTGGACGGCGCGGGCAGGGATGCCCTAGAGGAGAAAGGGGGGGAGCGTAGCAGGGGAGAGAGGAGGGGAGGCGCATGCGCAGTGAGGGTGTGGTTGCCGCGGGGGAGGGATGCCTAGAGGAGAGAGAGGGAAAGAGGAGGTTTTTATTTTTTTTAAAGGGTTTGCGCATGCGCAGTAAGGGTGGTCACGCCGCACACCACCACCATCGGATTAAGCTTCGCCATAAGATGCTTCACATCTAACACCTGCCGGCGCGCACACCTCCTCAACCTATCCTCCCTCCCCTCCTCCGCGGACAACGCCGCACAACGCCAAAGCCGCACAACGCCAACGCCGGATGCCTGACATAGCCCGACTATGAAATGCATTCGCATTTAAAAGGAAAAAAGGCAACAGTGTGCTCAACAAATAGCTGCAAAGCGATGGCGGTGAGACGAAGACCCTTAGTACGTACAACGAGAGAAAACTTGGGAAAGAAGAGAAAGGCAATGGTGGCTGTAAGAACACCCCAGACATGGAAGGCCTACTCCACCGACGATGTGCCCGTGTCATGACTGTGACTGTCTGTAGTTTACCTCGAACCACTATGCGCTGTGAATCAATGTACAAATAAACTAGCATCACCTATCTAAAGCCAGCAGCGACCAAGAAGGAAGCTATAAACATTCTGCGTCACCTCAAGCCTAGAAACAAACTTAAAGCAACCAGACTAATCTTCAGAATCGTCCAGTTTCGTTGTTTCATGGCTCGCGCGGCTTTGTACAAGCTTCGTCAATTTCTTTTGTACACGATGGTTTAGACGTATGTGCTCTTTGTGCTCCTTTAAGTAGCCTCTTTTACATTCTATACATTTGGGATTTAACATCTTGCTCAAAACGTGCTTAAATGTTATCGTCGTTTAAACTCCAAAATAGCAAGCAACAAGCCAGCTGTTAAAAGCACAGCGATGTGCACGTTTAGCAGTTAGCAGAAGAAATAACGTGAAATGGCGGTGGCCTACTGCATTACCTGACTCTTTTCTGTCATTTATTAGCCATTTGAGTATAGTAGGTCCAGTATAGGTCATACATAAGGGCAAATACAAACTGCGCACACTAAGGAGCTCAGGACGTTAATAGCGACAATAAAAGATTGTGGAACCTTATCTATAGCCCGGCATGATGTTCGTCATCAGCGGTGGCGCATTTCATTTATAAATAAAACGAGCTCTACCTCATTTTCAAGACGTGGGTGCTGAAGGAAGCGGTGAAAATGTTTCTCCTTGTGCTTTTAGCGCTGCTCTTGCCCCAAGGTGAGCATGCAGGAATTAACTTAAGCGCATCTTTATTTTTGCCGTTTTAAAACCAAAACTCGATGTTTAAAGCAGAATTCACGCCTTGGTCATCTGCAGTTGAGCTCGTCGTCGCACGTTAGTTTTATGGCAATATGTTACTGAATATGAGGTCACCGGTTATGTTATTATGGCTGAACATGTTTCATTGCAATCCCTTTTATTACGCCCTTTAGCGCTGCCATCATTGCGTGTCTCGTGAAATCACTCTTTCTGAAATATTGCTTCTAAGACATCACCTCGAGCAGATTGACGCGACGCTGGTTTTTCGTTTGAGTGGCCTGGTCTTCTTCTCGAAGAACAGGCATGAGTGCGAACCGTTGGCGCAGACACACGATGAGAGTAATGCGTATGCATTCTTTTTTAAGTGCCCTGCAAAAAGTGGAGCATGTCTGCAACGGGCAAAGAGCGACAACTTGTATCCCAAAAGTATAGTACAGAGCTCCATAGAAAAATCGTGCGCAAGCCTATCCTGGAACCAGATTGCTTGCTGACGTAACACCTCCCCTTTTCAATTGGCAACACCGTATAGAGCGATTCGTAATTTGTCTCACGGCACGTGGACATGCACAACATAGAGAGGAACACAGTACGGTCCTTGGCTGCGTCTGCATGTGATCGATTTAATATAATGCTTCATGAGGGCAGCTTTACGCTCGCCCTTCGT
>JALIZH010006236.1:0-13703 GCA_030522465.1 Rhipicephalus appendiculatus | reverse complement strand
AAGCTATCAATAGTTCAGATGCGATAGCATTAAAGAGTTCGTTTCGCAGAAATTCCGCTATCGGTGCTAGCAGCGGCGTCGCCTTTGGTTGCGAGCGAAAGTTCGAGGTAGATGCAAATAAAAAATATCTTCGGTTCGAGTGGGACAGCTAGGGCGTTCGAACCTGCGGCCCCGCGCTTCGCGCCGCGATGCATTTAGCCGCTCGGCCACCACGCATACATACTCTACCATTCTAACGGCTAGCTATTTATATACACCATTTAGCGTTGGCGGTATGCACATCTCAGAGGTTCTTCAGATGCTTGACTTATCAACCGCGGGATGGCGCAAAGGGCGCACGGCGTGCTTTAAACGGCATCGCCCCGCCGTGTGGCCGCGTTTCGTCGCGCCGCATGCATGTAATTGGAGCCGGAGGGCTTCCGCACTTTGGCTTTCTTTGTGGCACGGTTTAGGTCTCCACCGAGAAGGGTGGCAGGCTAGCGATTGGGACGGTTCGACTGCGCTATCACTTCTACTCTTGAAAGAGAAGCTCATACATCCTCCAAGTTTTTTGCCCATTGTTGTAATATGTCTTTTGTAGCCTGGTGCTGCGTTCTCTACTTGGCTGTTCTTGGTCAAGCCTTTCATGTCCGGGATCCGTGGTAACGCTTTTGGGCATCACAAACGGGTATTCCCCACATACATTAGGTAAATTCCACTACTAACCACTGGTCCACTAAAAATGAAGGCAATAGTTAGCTCAACAAACGGGTATGTGCCACAGAAATAAAGTAAATTTCACTGCACACTGTCACTATCTGCCCCGGGACCGTAGATGAGGGAGCGCCGAGGCACCCGCGCTCTAGTAAGGACGACACAAACGCATGGCGGGGTAAACAGCTACTGACTGCCGAGCCGCGCTCGTCGGTGTTTTAGATGCAAGGCATCTTACAGCGGGGGCATGTCCCGCGGCGTTGTCGGCGTCTGCACTCACACTGCGCATGCGCAACTCTCCTCCTTCCCTCTCTCCATCAGCTGCGCGTTACTCTCTCTACTTCTCTCCTACCACCTGCTTGCGCTTCTCCTGCGTTCTCGCTTCCGCTCTCGCGGCGCATGCGCTACTCTCCTCCTCTAGTCTCCTCTCCTTCAAGTGTGAATATAAAGCGGGTAGAGCGCTCCTCCTCCCCCGCGCTGCTGCCGCGCACTCTCCTTTAAGTGCTGGACACATGGTGCGAATTCGGATGCGATTTGCCGTACGGCTGTTCGTGCCAACAGCCGCATCCGACAGACGTCCAACAGGTTCCAACAGCATGCGGCGCCGATTCGCACGCCGCGCGGGCATCCAACTTGCTGAATGTTGCGGCGCGGCTACCGCTCCGGTCGGGCGGCCGCAGCCAATGGCAGCGCGGGAGCTCGACAAGCGGCGCCACTGGTGGCGCCCGTGCCAACCTGTGCCGGTGGTTCGTTCCCCGCCGCTGCCGCTGCGACGGCTGCGATGGCTCAGATCGTCCTGGTATTTGTGAATATCGCCGTTGTCGGTGGCATGAAAGACATTGGATAAACTGTTTCTGACGTCAAATACGTCATGATTGAATAAAGTGATGCTTGCAGTGTGCCATTTCTGCAAGGCGACGTCCGTTTCCGAACCACCAACGAGATATTGAGCCGTGATGGAAGGCCGTTTCACAGGTAAACATTGGCACCGGCCGTCTCGGCGAACCGGCTCGCTTCGTTCCCACCCTTGCTCTTCACATCGAGGCCGTCGAAAACACCAATTGCGCGTGTAAACGCGTCATATTAGAGCACAAGCTTTTATCGTGCTGGCAAAAATAAGCGCTCGACAATCAGCTCGCGTTTGAACTCGACCGGCGCTACCGAGAGCGTCCGCCTAGCTAGGCCTACGCTCGTAGTCGTGAGTGAATGTGAGCTGTTGCGATGATTGTAGCTCGCGAAGGCGTAGCTTTGTTGGCAATGTTCTTAGAGAACGAAGCATGGCTGTGTGAGGTTGTTTGTTTTGAACTAAATGCAGAGGATACGATGTTTTCCGAGCGTGCAAGCTGAGGTGCCGTGTGTGGGCGGAGCCTGCGCGCTGATTGCTCGTTCGCCCCATGTGTCGTGAATCGTCGTACGCCGCGTGCGGCGCCGCACGTCGGATAGGATGCCGAATCGCACCATGTGTCCAGCGCTTTACGCGGGCGTTTACGCAGGCGCTCGGTCCCCTTCTCTCCTCTCCTCCCCCCGCTCTGCAACCTGTAAGCCCACTCCATCCTCTCCCTCCCCCCATTTCATGTAACCGCGTGCGCTCGGTCGAGGAAGTATTTAGAATCGAAGCATCTCATGAGCGAGCTTGATCTGGTGGCGTCCGGGCTCCATTGCGCATGCGCCAACTCTCCCCCCTCTCTCTCCTCTAGGCATCCCTTTCCGCGGCATCCACATCCCCACTGCGCATGCGCGTCCGCTCCCGCTCTCTCTCCTCTCCTACGCCCTCTCCCCTCTCTAGGCATCCCTCCCGCGGCGTTTACACTACCATTGCGCATGTGCGTCCCTTCCCCCTCCCTCTCCTCTCCTATGCTCTCCCGCCTCGCGACGCCGACGCAGGCAGCGTCTGCTAGCGAGTTTCTTGGTTGAAAAAATTGGCCCATCTCCCGCTAAGGGGACCATGTGTGGATGCGAAGCAGCGGGGAGATGGTTAGCTTGAGCGATAGAAACGTCGCCGCTCTCGTTTCGCGTCAGCGGCCCGCGCGCTCGTCGCGGCGCTGCACAGGAGAGAGAATGAGGCGCGCTCCGTCATTTTCATACCGCGGAACTACCATGGTGCTCCCAGCGGAGTAGGCAGCTGTCGCACCACCTGTCGTGCGCGCCGCTCCGTAGAGGATTCCTAGAGGAGAGAACGGGGGAACGCGCATGCGCTGTGGGACGCGGGAACCGCCGTAGAGGATTCCTACCTGCAGGAGAGAAAGGGGGTGAGCGTAGGAGAGAGGACGCGCGTGCTCTGTGGGGATGTCGGACGCGGGCGCCGCTCCGTAGAGCATTCCTACAGTAGAGAAAGGGGGTGAGTGTAGGATAGAGGGGAGAGAACGTGCATGCGCTGTGGGGATGTCGGACGCGGGCGCCGCTCCGTAGAGTAGAGGATTCCTAGAGTAGACAAAGGGGGTGAGCGTAGGAGAGGAGAGAAGGAGGGGACGCGCATGCGCTGTGGGACGCGGGAAGGAGGGACGGACAGCGGAGGACGGACAGCGTCAACGCCGCCGCCAGTGTAAGCGTTAGCGCCCGCTGCTTCGCATCTACACATGGTTCCCTTTAGCGGGAGATGGTGTAATTTTTATTTACAACACACGACCAGGGTTGCCCGCCGAACCTGGCGAGGTAACGAAACTAAGCTAGGCAGGGCGCCACACGCTCGTTACACCCCTTACCCCCAGTTATAGCACACAAATAAAAAAACAAGTCCCAGCCGGTTCGACGTTGGCTTAGCTTGGCGAAAAGCGGCCTGGTGCCTTTCGTCGTCAAGCGCTTCGCCTGGGTACAGGTGTTCAGGAACTAGGTGCGGCAGCACCAGGGGCTGCCTGAGCCCTGCTTGATTCATCCCGAGGCTCTGCCGTGGTTGACGGAAATGGCAATGAACTTGGCGGTGGCCCAACTAGTGGCACGCCACTGGAGGCGCCTGTCCCTTGCGACGTGGTTGGCGTCTCACTGGCTGCAACTGGTGTTGCCGTGGATGCAAGCCGGGTCCCGCGGTTAGCCCTCACATGGTAAGCATGCCGGTGCCACGTGGTTCCATCCTGCATGCGTACGAGCAGAGCGGAGGAGCTTGCGGGCGAGACCACTTGTCCAGCAGACCAAGGTGGGCCAGAACGGAAGTTCCTGGCGAATACTGGCACTCCAGGCTCCGGCAACGGCCCAGGACGGCGCCCTTTTTCAGCAGCCAGCTTCTGCTTCAGCTGCTTGAGGAGCGCCGTGGACCGGAGGTCTGGATGCAAAAGGTCCAACGGTGTCTTCACCATCCGTGCCAGCAGGAGCTGACAGGGGGGCACGGCCGGTGACATCATGGGGTGTAGTTCGGTATTGGAAGAGTATCCGGGCGACCTGCGTACGGAAATCCCCAGCCTGATTCTTCTTAAAGGGGCCCTGCAACATTTTTATAAGTAGCCATGGAAGGGATTCACTAAAGGAGCTTATTGCCTCACGAATTCACTGCCGCAAAAGTTTTTAGAATCCGTCCAGTACAAGCAGAGTTAAACAGATTGGTCGCACACTGCAATTGCATTCTCTCTTCTCTCGTCCTGACGAAAGCGCCGGAAGCTAAGTAGGGAGGGATGGCACGGGGAAAGAAAATACGTCACGCGCGCCTCGTAACCTCGAGCACTTTTTCTCTTTTTTTTTTCTTCGAATATGCCGCTTTGCAGTGCGATCGCGCGCGCACGCGTGGACAAGTCGCGGCCTCCCGCGGCGGCTTTAGTAACGACCGAGCGCGCCATGCTCAAATCAGCCAATGGCTGTTACAATGGCGGTGACGAGTGATTTTTGAACTTGCAACGTCATTTGTCGAGAGAAGAGAAAGCAATTTTTAGCTGACTTTGAGAATTTATTGTGAATTTCCGGCCGCGTGCTGCGCTATAATATTTGGCTCGCGTGTTCTCGGGAGCCTCGACTACCGATCGGCAGCGTTTTCTGCAGCCCTATTGAAAATCTCTCCACCATAAGAATGGTGGATTCCACCATCCATCGTTATGGTGGATTATGGTGCTGGAATACGGTGGCAATGGTGTATGCTGGCGTATGATGGATGCTGGAAACCAATGGAGCGCAAAACGGCTCTAAACCGTCAGGATCATCGTCCCTAGCTTCCATACCTAAGTAACTGCATAGAAAACAATGAAGAAAGCCTCAGGGCAAAAAAAAGAAAGAAAAAAAAACGCTTGAAAAAAAAAAGAAGCCTGCCATCACGAGGAGTCGAACGCGGCACCTTCTGATCGTGAGTCAAGTACTCTACCACTACGCCACGCTGCATTTTTTTTCTTTAATGCATGGAAATAATGTCATCAAGTCTTGTCATGTACTCCAATACAATTCACCGTTTCAGCGATACGCTCACATGCCCACATGCAGAAAACGCACATTTCACATAGTCCAACAAATCTTCAAAAGTCCGGTAAACACACACAGGCGTCCAGAAGTCCAACCCATTCCGGAACAGGGTCAAAAGTCTCAACAACACTACGCACATTGGCTGCTTCTTCTCGAAAGACAGACCTTGTCGAGCGAGGTGGATTCAGCATGTCTGTCGATCATGCGGCTCCTCCATAATGAGTAAAGACGCAACAACATGATTAAATCGTATGGCGCATTATTGTTGACGCTCTTTTTGAATGGTAGGAACCTAACGTACACCGTGAGCTGTAATTGGAAATTGTTTTCTGATGGTTCTCCCAGAAGTGAAATGCGTCACGGCAATGAATAAAACAATGCTCAGTTGTTTCAGGCTCATTGCATAGCCTGCAATTTACAGACCAGGGCACATATATACCTTTTTCATGAAGCCATGTCTTTACAGGTAAAGTGGAAGTGTGCAGCTTAAAGAAAAACGTTTTTGCTGCTGGCGATACACACATTTTACGTACGCGGTGAAACACATCATGACCAGAATGAGATAAATATTGCTGTCGGTAAACAGGTTCGGGGAAAAGGGTACTAACAAGTGCAGCGGCTAGTGTTGTTCTGTCCACACTGTATAGGTATTCTAAAGTGAATCTGGCTTTCAAAAACTGGATAGTGTCGACAATTTCTTTTAAGAAACCCCATAATTGCGATTGTTCAGCAACTCTTGTTGTTACGAATAGAAAAGGGAGATGGTAAGCAAGACGGTTTCGAATAATAGCCAGAAGAAACGGGTGACAGACATCCTTGAGATAAAAAAAATCGCATCACCAGCTGTCGTACAAACAAATGCGCAAGGCTAAGCCCACATTTCTCAAGCGGAAGAAATAGGTTGTCTCTTCGCATTGCTTCCCATGGTGAACTCCAAATAAAGCAGGCAAATATCCTGTGAAATGCCTGAATATGAACGCGAGAGCAGTGCAATACTTGTGGAATGTAGACAAGCTTTGACAAAAGAGAAATGTTGCATGCTTTAGCTCTCGAAAAAACGGAGAGGTCACGACCTTGCCAAGTTAACACCTTTCGACGGATAGCGGTTATAGCGGACGTCCTGTGAGGACCACTATTACGATGGTTATCAAGAGGCACACCTAGATAACGCATCGGAGTGTCATTCCAACGAATATTTGCAAACACCGGGGGAGTTACAGCCCACATGCCTAGCCAGAATCCTCTGCTTTTATCAAAATTTATACTAGCTCCGGAAATTTCACAAAAACGCGTAGTAGTGTTTACTGCTTCTTGAACACTTGGTTTATCCACACAAAACAAGGCAATGTCATCTGCGTAGGCTAGAACTTTAACTTCCTCTCCTTCATATCTATATCCTTTAATACAAGAATTGATGAGTACGCTTAAACAAAGTGCTTCCAAGTATAGTGCAAAAAGTAAAGGTGAAAGCGGACACCCCTGACGTACTGATGAATTCACCCTCTATTATACCTGAAAGTGTGCGATTAACAATTAATCTTGTGGTGCACTTTTTATAACAAAGCGATATTCCATTGTACAATACATCTCCTAACTGGAGATGTCTGAGCAAGTCGAAACAGAAAATCGTGCCGTACCTTATCAAAAGCCTTAGCAAGGTCAATCTGAAGAAGAGCTACCTGATTCATGCTACTATCAATACACTCAAGGACTGATCGTGCTATATGAATATTCGTTTGTATGGAGCGGCCTCGAATTCCACATGTTTGGTGGGCACCTACACATTTAGTTATCACTGTTTGCAACCTGTTCGTGAGGATTTTCGCAAATATTTTATAATCAACGTTGTATAAAGATATAGGCCTATATCCAGTTACTCGCTTCAATACTTCACTGTCGGTACTTTTCGGGATCAAAGTTGTATGGCCCTGATAAAAAGAAGGAGGAAGTTCACCAAGTTCATAGGCCTCTTTAAAAAGTGGCTCAAGAAAAGGAACGAGAAGTTCTTGAAATGCCATATAAAATTCCGCGCTAAGACCATCTGGGCCTGGAGTTTTGTTTTTCTGCAAAGTTCCAATTGCAAACTTAATTTCCCCCTTAGTTATCGGTCCATCAATGGTGAGCCGATCATCCTCCTGTAAATGTGGCATTAAATTAATGAATCCGTCAGCTTTTCCTTCATAATCATCCAGAAGCTCGGACGCGGGGAACAACCTTTTGTAGTGATCCTCAAATGCGGCTGTTATTTGCTGTGTGTCTGTGCATATGGAGCCATGTGATTCAATCTGCAATATCTGCTTGGACAGCGCGTATCGCTTTTCATCCCCAAGAGCTCTTTTGGTGGGTTCAGCTTCAGTGAAACGAATAGCACGTGAATGAATCATTGTCCCTCTGTACGCCTCCGTGTCATGTTTCTGTATTTGTGCTCGAACTATATTTATTTCGTCCCCGTACAGCCCCGGCTCCTGGCTTTCAAAAGCGTGCAGCTTATTAAGTAAATCATAAAGGTAACGTTTTTCATCTTTTTTCCTCTGGGCTAGCTCGCATGAGATACTAATCGCTTCGTTCTTAACCTTTTCTTTGAACATTTCCCATTGGGCAGAAATCGGAAGTTGCCGATATTGCGTTACCTCACGGAGCAATTCTTTTACTCTTTTTACGAAACATTCCTCATGCAACAGCTGTACGTTTAGCTTCCATAATTGCCAATTTGGAGGGATTTTGCGAAATTTCCTAGGACCCCATGAAACGGCCACTAAACAATGGTCTGTGAAAAATATAGGCCTGACAGCATAGTTGTGAACGTGAGACCACAAGCTTATAGAGACATAGACACGGTCAAGCCGAGCATGAGAGATGCCTTGAAAGTGCGTAAACTTCAATGAGGAAGGCGCATACTCTCCCACATCTCTTAGGTTATGGTCATTCATTAACTGCTGCAGTAAAGAAGCACTCGCATCGTAACGATTTGTTAAATATGAGTGATCCCTGGAGTTACACACACAATTAAAGTCCCCTAAGACGATCAGATGTCTATCGGTGTTTAGCAACGAAGCTAAGGACAGGAAGAAAGTCTTCCTTTCATTCACTTTTGAGGGAGCGTAGACGCTCCCTCAAAATTCAGAATGAAAGGAAATGTCACAAGCAAATACGACGGTCTTCCCCATCAATATACAGCGATGCCAAACAGTGACTCAACTGCTTTCTAACCAATAAGAAGCATCCAGCGGAAGCACCACGTGCGTGACTACTGTACAGATCATAATCTGGGAAAGTTTCCAGAGCAAAGTTAACATCTCGAGCTGATGAAATCTTGGTTTCTTGCACTGCAGCAACATCAACGTCATGCTACTTAAGCACGTGGTTTAACTGCCGCTGACGCCTCGCATTTCTCAAGCCACGCACGTTAAGCGTCGCTACACAGAGGGGGGAAGGTAAGCGTAGTAGCCATTTTGCTCACTTAAAGTTTTTGTTGATCACCTTTAGCCACAGGCGAAGTTGTGGCTTTACCTCCTTTGCACTTTTTTGTGGCGCCTTCTTGAGAACGCTGGCACAGGCGGCGCGTCCCTCCAGCTCCAAAGGAGACAACACGTTGTCCACCTGAGGTCGCTTGTTCTGCTGCATCCGACGCATCCACTCTTCCTTCATCACTCTCCGGCGCAGGGCGTTTCTTTGTCTGGCAGCTATCCATTGCCTCTTCTGCGTCTTCTTCATCTGGAGGCTTTCCTGAAACTTGCGTTGAGGGTCGCAGAATGACTAGTCAACACTAACACATCGTTTAACTTCAGCGTTTATGTCGCATACTTGAGACAGACACGATCTTCCCCCTCCTACTAAAATTTGCACACTGCTTAAACACAAGAAAACAGATGCCAGTAACGAATGGGATGTCGATAATGGCAACCGCACTAAATTTTTCTTACAATTCACAACGTAACTGAAAAGTATATATTTACATATCAACCGGCTGTTACTGCCTAGATTAATATATCCGTTTCTCGTTCTTTTGAAAGGGAATCTTGTGCAGAGGCTTTGTGTCGACTCTAAGCTCGTTCGATAAATACGCGCGTTTGAATACTGTGATGTCTTTTTGCGCAACGAGCGCGGCCGTGCCAGCACACTGATCTGTGTAGCTATCGTTAGGTACAACTACATAACCGCTATGCCAAGTAGAATGCAGTGCGCGGGAAATATATGTCATCATATTGGGCCAGGAAGACATACGAATTGACAAATATCTGTTCTCGCATACGAGCCAGAGAAGTGCCGGCGAGTGTGAACAGCGGCTATCGGTGACCGGAGGCGTTTGCTGGAAGCGCGTCGCATTTATGTTCATCGCTTCTTGTGCGGACGCCTTACACAAGAAAAAATGCTTCATTTAGGTTAACCGATGTCACACCTGTGCTGTAAAGTCAATCGTACTCGTCGGAATCGTGTATCCTTAAAGCTAGAAGCGCCGATGACACGTAGACGGACTCGCTCGGTACGCTAGGCCTAAAGTTTGGTGGAAGTCATGGTGGTAGAATCGGATGGTGGAAGTCTCATTTACTTCTACAATTGCACGGCGATGTAACACATTTACCGTCGCTGTTCACACCGATACCTCTAGTCACGTAAACATCACAATACAGCACCACATCACGGTTGTCAAACCGATATAAGTACATGATAAAAATGTAAACATTCACGGATTCTGCGCTCCACAAATATTGAGGCGGTATTGTCACCGCATGAATAAAAAAAACATCTGCTAGAAAGCCTAATGATCAGCGTTGGCTTATTTCGACTGCAAACACATTTGTCTACACATTCGAGAGGGAAACGTTGAAAATAACAGTGATTTCACGTACTGTGCCACGTGCATTTCCATCATGCCACCATCTTCCACCATGTTTCCACTATGCCGCCGTCATCCAGCGTGTTCACCAAGCCATCCAAAAAAAACATATTTTGCATCGCCACCATCAACCAGTATTTTCCACTGCCACCGTCCTTGGCTCGCCGCCACCACCACCATCTGCCACCATTTTTTCCACTCTCGCCATCATCAGCCATTATGACCACCACAGTTTCCAGCTTATCCACTATTATTTCCACCACATCCACTATTGTTTCCACCATATCCAGCAACGATTCCAGCATCCACCAACCAAGGATTTTCAATAGGGTGACCATGCTCAAAAAGTGTTGCAGGGCCCCTTTAAGTTTGTCCTTAATGGTCTGTACCACCCGTTCGGCTGCACCGTTTGAAGCAGGGTGGTACGGCGGAACCATGATTCGGCGGATTCCGTTCTTCGTCAGCCAGGCCAGATACTCTGCGCTGGCGAAAGCGGGCTCATTATCGGAGACTATGTCGTCCGGCAGCCCCTGCGCGGCGAAGACCTGCCGCAGTGCTGCAGTGGTCGCACCTGCTGACGGAGTGGTGACAGGAAGAACTTCCACCCACTTTGAAAATGCGTCGACCCCCACCAGGAAGTAGTGGCCTTTGAAGGGGCCCCCAAAATCCACATGAAGGCGAGACCAGGGCCTCTGTGGGAATGACCATGGGGTGATCTCCACCTGACGAGAAGCCCGTTGATGTTCCTGGCAGACTTGGCAGCTCTGCACCATGTGAGCGATGTCCTGGTCCAGACCAGGCCACCAAACGTGAGACCGGGCCACCATATTGGTCTTTTCCACGCCAGGATGCCCCGCGTGTTGCAACTGCAGGACCCTGGACCGGAGACTCTGTGGAATCACCACCCTAGAACCCCAAAGTAGACAACCCTGCTCCAGGCTCAACTCAGCGGCCTTGTGGCTGTAGGACTGCTGCACCAACTCCTCCCCTCGGGATACTGCCTTCACCACCTGGGACAGGACCGGGTCCCGACTGGTCGCCTGCGACACCACAGACCTGGAGAGTGTCTCCGGGTACGCGTGCTCCAGCATGAACGCTTCAGCTGGATCTGTAACAGCAGCAGGTACCTCTGGCAGCGGCAACCGGCTCAGGGCATCAGCAGGTCCCAGGTCCTTTCCTGGACGGTAGACCAAGTGGTAGCTGTAGGCCGCCAGCTTCAAGGCCCATCGTACCACTCGAGGTGATGCCTGCACGGGGACCGCCTTGTCTGGCCCCAGTAGCCCTAGCAGTGGTTTGTGGTCCGTGACTGCCTCGAACTTTAGGCCCCGCAGGTACTGGTGAAAACGCTCGACGCCGAATATGAGGGCGAGGCCTCCCTTGTCCAGCTGGCTATAACGCTGCTCTGCTGCGTGAAGACGACGAGACGCAAATGACACAGGGCGTTCCTGGCCATCCTTGTCACGGTGCGCTAGGACGGCTCCTACACCGTATGGTGATGCATCTACAGGTAAGGACGACAGGCTTGGCTGGATCAAAGTGCACCAACACCGGGGCCTTGGTGATTAACTCCTTACTGTGCTGGAAGGCCACCTCCTGCTCCTTCTTCCACGCCCAATGCTGCTAATCTCGAAGCAGCATGTGCAGTGGCTGTAGATGCGCCGACAGGTTGGGCAGGAACCTCCTGTAGAAACTGATGAGGCCCAGGTAGCTTTGAAGCTCCTTCTTGTTTCGGGGCTTCGGCGCCTTCACAACAGCCTCTACTTTGCGTGGTCCGGAGTCAGGCCGGCCTGGGAAATGACGTGTCCCAGGTATTCAACACTGGGAACCATGAACACGCACTTTTCCCGCTTGAGCTTGAGACCAGCATTTTTGAAAACGTGCCAGAACGTTATGCAGATTCTGCAAATGGTCTCCGTCGTCAATACCGGTGACGAGAATGTCGTCCAGGTACACTTCCACGCAGGGGCGTAGCCAGAAATTTTTTTTCGGGGGGGGGGGGGGCACCTCCTTGATTTCGGGGAGGTCACCTCCCTGAAATGGTCATTTTTCGCGCTGCATGCCATGGCGAAAAAAAATTTCGGGGGGGGGGGGCACGTGCCCGGTGTGCCACCCCCTGGTTACGCCACTGCTGCCACGTGACTCATGCCCCTGAAGAGGTTGTCCATCTCTCTCTGAAAGATGGCTGGTGCCGAGACCACGCCGAAGGGTAAATGCGTGTACTGGAAACCGTGGTTGTCGATATTGTGACATACTTTCATGAGGCCTCCTGGAGCACCAGCTGCTGGTAAGCATCTCTGAGGTCGAGCTTCGTGAACTTCTGTCCACCAGACAATGCCGGCCAGAGATCTTCAATCCTAGGCAGTGGGTACTTTTCGACAGCGGGTACTTCCGAGACAGTGGGTACTTCAATCCGAGGCAGTGGGTACTGTGAGGCTCGTAGGCGAATGACTAAGGCACACGGGCACTGTCTCTTGGTTTTTACATGTTTAATACTGACAATAACTGCAAATACTGCGGCGAAACAGGGCGACGCTCACACAAGCACAAAGAAATGTCACATCACACTCGCAACGCGGGCGACGTGAGCAGTCCTTGGCAGTTTCTGCTAGCGTCTGACTGGCGTCCTTTAGCGAGTCCAGTAGGAAATGCTAGCTGAAGCAGCTGCGGGTGCTGCCATCTGTCCTGGGACACGGGAGAATGGCAGTGCGGGATGGCTGACACCTCACATCCCACCCCCTCCTTGGCGACCAAGTCCCGTGGTCGTAATGTTCAGCACATGAAAAAGTATCGGAGACGTTGGCGTAGCTAGGAACATGGCGAAATGGCTTGATTGGGCTTGAATGTACGTGTCTTGAAGATGTGCTGGCAGGGTGAGCGGTACCTTGACGAATCACGAAGGTGACGGGAGGCTTTTGGTTCATGATCTTCAAAGTCTTCTTGGCGCTAGCGGCCTCAGGCTTGGCGACTTTCTTGAGAGGCTGATCGTCTCCGCTTTCCGGAGATGAGTCGCTATCGTCCTTCTGAGGTTTGGCCGGGAGTCGCTTTCGGTGCGACCATAGGCGGAGTGGCGGCACTTCTTGGCCTCACCGCCACCATCTCCTGCGGCTCAGACTCGCCTGAACTGTCAGGGATTGAAGATTCGTCCCGCTTGGCAGCAGCCTTCTTGGCTGACGACGCAGCATTTTGGGCCTTTGGTGTCGTCCTTACAGTTGCTCTCTTCTTGGCAGGAGGTGGCTTGGATGCGTCGTTGTCAGAAGAAGGGTCGTCGGAAGAGCTGTCCTGTGACTTTTTAGATTGCTGGGGCTTCTTGGCAGCCGCCTTGAGCACAGGTGTCGGGACTGAGGGCTTCTTACACGGTGGTGCCATGGCTTCGGAGTCTGAGCTACCGAAAGAGTTGGTCACAGGCTTCGCTCGCTTGTAAGGGGCTTTCGATTGAACAGCTTCCTGTTTCGGTGTAGCAGCTGGTGTTGTCTTTCCGTTCGGGGCTTCGTTTTCAGAGGAATTTGGGTCCGAATCCGAGTTCTCGCTGTGCTGTGCAGGTGCACTGGGCTTAGGCTTTTTATTCGAGGCGGGCGTATTTACCGTGGCGTTGATGTTTCCTTTAGGCGTTGGAGAGTTGACCGGCTTTGCTGGCTGGGCCTCTTCTTTGGCGAGTTGTTTACTGAGTGGTGCTTCACGCAGTAAGGAACTTGTCTCGGCTGTTGTCGAGCTGCCTGAACAGTGGTGTGGCTCCACTGTCTTGTCTTTGACACTGTTGTTCTCAAGTAGCACTTGATGGCATGCCAGTGATAGCCATGGC